>JAGFNQ010001751.1:0-27681 GCA_024364735.1 Boesenbergia rotunda
TTGATCGTCCAACTCAAATAACCCATCCCGCTTAGCCACCTGGCCTACCTAGCTCAACTAGAATATTTAGTCTAACCAACTCAATTGAACCATCGAGATTGACGAGACTAGCCAACCTAATTGGTCTAATTGAAGCAATCAAATGAGTTATAGCAAGCATAAAATAGATAAGGAAGAGTTATTGTTAGAATTGAGCAAGGAATTCTTATTGCTTATAAATTTGGAACAAGTATTCCATAAGCAATGGTATTTCACGGTTATTTTTGCTATCAAGCATAGAAATCATTATTCCATTATTCCATAAGTAAAAACTCAAGTTTGTATGTGCTAATGTAAAAGAATTAACTTGAACCAATAAAAGTTCAATCATAACCAAGTGAAACGGTAAAGAAATAGACTAGTTTTCGAAGATAAGAAAGAAGAACCTGCGCCACTTTCCACATATAGTGCCCTCGTCACATCCATTTGAGTATATAACCTCCTTGCATTGCACCCAATTACCAATATTGCGACGATATTGAATCTCTCTTCCATTCCATATCTAATCATTACATTTGACACATTCAACACATTTAGTATCCAAAACCACACATAAGATAAATGGTTACTTCGAGAAAAAGATTTTAACCCTTACATTTATATTTACAGATTCATCCGTATCCATTTTATAAGGTTCATTGAAATAATCATCTTCACTACATAATCAAAGAGATTGATGAAGAAAAACCAAATCAAACAAAGAGAAAGAACATAAGAAGTGACACTTAGAAGCATAAAGCACATCGATAAAAAGGAGATAGGCGAATAACATACTCGAAAGCAGGTCCAGACCAGCCTGTGACTTCAGCTTGAAAATCTTTACCAATTCGAACTCCGGTGGTATATGGTTTATGGTCCTTCAGCATGAACAATATAGAATATTTTCTATTTGTGTGATTCGAGCTTTCGCCTACAGCCTTTGTTGACTTATTCACCAGATGTTTTGGCTTCTTCTTGAAACATGGAAGGCAATACCAGTCATCGACTGGAAGTTGTTTCAATCTCGGAACACAACAAGACTGATGATGCGCTTCATTGCACTCATCGCAAATGAGCATCTTCAGTGGGTTTCCGAATAGCCCACATATTTTGCATTTCTGAGAAAGCTCACAGTTATCATTCGACATGATTCCTATATCATAATGGCTGATTCTAGTATGAGAAGTTCCCAGAAGCCTGTGTTTTTTTAGCACATAGATACAAAGCTCCCTCGCCGATTCAAATTCTCGTACTTCCAGAATATCAGAAGTCGAACACTCATATGTATTAATTGTTTCTATCTTGGAGAAAGTAGATGTGAGTTCCACATTGGATTTTGAGGATGAACATCTATCGTTTAAACTACGACGATGCTCTAGATTGGATGCTTTATCAGGTACATCAAATTCTTCAATAGAACTTGAGTGGTGCAAGTCAGAATCATGAACAGACTCATCGTTTCTTGTGGTTCTAACAACAACTGGAGATGTTTTACTTTCAGCTTTCGAACTTCCAACAGGTTATCCTCGGAACTAATGGAGAACTTTGAACCGAAACCTTGTTTTGTATCTTTTATATCATTAGGTTCTGGGAGAAGAGCAAGTGAATTTCTTTGGAACCTCCTCCTCTTGTAGACATACCCAACACCCATAGGCCCTGAACTCGAGCAGGAGCCATTCAAAGTCGATACATCAATATAGCTTCCAGATGAAACTATTGTTCTGCTAGGAGGTAGTTCGAATTCTTCCTTGACAGTATAATGGCATTCTTTGCGCTTTGGAGACATTGATAACTTTAACCAATCTGTAATCAACAACAATTCCTATTTCTAAATTCCATAAAACAGAATATATACAGTGAGCAACCACAATATCATAACTTGCGCTTAGCATGCCACTTCACCTCGAACTAATCAGCAACATACGGTAGATTTAAGTGTTGTTTAAAATCTACGATCCAATTATGACGTGCTAATGTACATCCTAGGATGATGTACAGCAGCGTCGAACTGTTTTCAGCAAAAAGCTTCCTAGAACATGAAACAATTCATCAGCAAAACTTTCCAGCATGTGTACTTGAATACTAAACAAAACAGTGTATATGGTATCGATCTGTATGCAATTTTAAGATTTAAGTGCAAACCGAAGACAACTAAAGAAATAAAGATCGATGAATACAAAAATACGAAAATCATCATGTTTGCATAAGTATATTTAGAGACTATCAGTTATTTCAACTGCCAAATAAAAAATATTTACACAACCTGATATTCAACAGAACAAAAAGATTGTTTATTCCAACATTTTCTGTGAAAGCTAAAACAAATGATCACCATTCAACAAGTTAGAGCCAATGAAATTCAAGAAGTTTTTAATTTTGATGGAAGAAAAACTTTGATTCTAAAACCCAGATTTTCAGCTTGAGTCACCATAAGAACATCAAACAGTAATCAAATATCCTATGATAAAAGAAAGGTGATTCAAGGATGAAGATGCTAGAAAAACAACCTAACACAAACCACCATCTTTCCAATAGAGGATTGAGTTTTAAGATAAAGTTAGACTTTGGGGGGCATAATATTGTTCAACAACAAACCGTGTGTCCCGACTTATATCAGGTTGGCTACCAAAGCATGCGTCGCCAATTGATTCCATACCACTTGTTCAGAGAATGCTCAATCATCGGGCCACTATGAACTTTTTGCTAATAATGGAAGGATTTTCACCTCTCTATCTCTATAAACCAATTTGCTGCTAAATGTGTTGCCAATTACCAGGTTGGAAAATGATCAATACGGGTTCGGTGGCAAAACTTAGTCGGATCAGCGTTTCATGGTCTATCTAGTTCTTCGCTTCCTTCCCTAATACATTGTCTTAGCCTTATGATACCTGATAGCTAGCAGCCATCCTCTTTAATTCTAATGTTTCTCTCTAATACATTGTCTTAGCCTTATGGAATAATAATTTTTTGGCCTTGATGACGTTCTCATAAAAGAAGTAATTTAGGGTTTGTTTGGTTCGGGGAACATGTTTTCTCAAAGAATGTCTCTTCTTGGTTTTGCAATGTTTGACTTCACATAAAATCTTAATCAATTGAAACAAAACAAATTCTACTTGAATCCCATCCATCCACAACTCTCCTCCAAAAACAACAACCACCCTCCCCATTTGTCTGCTCCTCTTCCTCAAGAATAGCAACCTGATGTTGCACGCTATCACCCACCATGACCCAACGAGACCGAGACCGAGATGTTGTAGCCTGTTGCCTCATTTTACAAAAGGAACTATTGGTCGTGTCAAATTGGTGATCTCACTAAATCTATCACATTGCCCTCAATCCCACCATCGCCTGCCAAGATATGAGTTGACCTCGGCAAGGAAGAGAAGGAAGAAAAGGAATGGAAACTACACTTGATCTTAGCCAAAAGGCCGAGAAAAGTATAAGCTGTGCTCTGGACACCTAGATTTACCCGGTAGACGAACCAAGGGGAAGGTCGTCTACCTCCAGGATTAATCAGGCGAAGTTTGAACACCTAGATTATCAAAAAAAAAAAAAAAGGAATGGAAAATATCTTCCTTGTATCATGCATGCCAAACAAGGGGAAATAATTCATTTTCCTACAAAAGTTTCCCGGGAAATATTTTAAACAAACATAATATTTTACGCGAAATGAATAGATCCTTAATAGAGAGGGGAAAATACCCTAGAAATATCTAGAAATGGTGCCTAATCCCCTGAAAAGTACTTGAGATTATTGATGTGAAAATGCAAAGTAAATCCAAATTGTTGATATCTACCATCCGTTGCACAAAGATATTATATCAGTTTTAACATTTCTAATAACACATAGATTTTTCTGTAACTAGAAAACCCTAGGATTATCACTGTCATGCAAAGTTATATCAATCAATTTAGAATCTAGAAACTTGGAATCAATCATCAGGGATGAACCCTAAACAAACCAAACATGCACAATCATCACTAAATACCCAAGGAAGAGGCAACTTTTGCATCTCCACACAAGATTTTCACAGTAAGTATGCCTGAAGTAACAATTACAGGAACAAAGTGGTCGAAATCGTGCTCACCGAAGCCCTCTCAGTGAAGAACCCTAGTCCCTCTCCGGAACCAAACGAAAGTGTGTCCCAGGTTCGGCTCTCGAGCCTTAAATAGTTGAAATGGGCAAATAAGATTCATCTTTTCCAACACTATGCAACTCTTGACATGTTTGCCACCGTTGGATTTGTTTTTTTCCCAAACTGTAAGGGCATGGTTGATTGAAAGTTATTGTTGATAACTTCCTTATGTTAGATTTGGGTTTTTCCAAGACTGCGAGGGTATAGTTGGTTGAAAGTTTTTGTTGAAATTTTATTATGTTATTTAATCTTTTTGGTTCCAGTAATAAAAGAATCTCATATAATGGTTCATATCCGACACTTCAATGAATAAGGGATATAATTTGGAATCTATAATCTTAGAAGTGTAAAATTTTATGTGATTTTGAATTATTTTTTTCTAAATTTTTTTTATCAAAATGAGTATATAAAAGGTTAAATCAAATAATATTAGATTGAATTTTATTTTTCATCATCTTAGTTATACATAATCACTTAATTAAGATTATGCATGATAATATGAACCAAAGGCACAAAGTTTTAACTATTTATGGGGGGATTTTAAGTTATGGTGTTTCCAACCTCTTCAAGGTGTCTCGTATGCTCAATTTGACTGATTGATTGTATTGTAAAATCGATGATCATGATGAACATGGTAGAAGGAGACTATATTATGATAATTTCTACTTTACGATAAGAAATAAAATCAATTGAAGAGGGATGATACTGTTTGGGGGCGTCGTTCGGGTAAGTTGTCGGGAGGATGCAAATTGATATAATTTTATCGAGACTAGTGTTGGGCACTATCTCCGTAAAACGATATTGCTCTGCTACAGGTGCTCACGGATAACAGTAATTCGTTTCCCAAGATACAATGACGATGTCTCAAAATAGTAACACTATAAATTTCGAGACTAGCGAACTTTTCTTGTAGGCTTTTCGGACTCTGGATGCACACGATGGGATGAATGCTAATGACTTTGATGATTGAATGAATGACTTCATCATCTAGAGAAGTCTATTTATGCAAGGGAATAGGTGAGGTACCATTTAGTGAATGGGTGTGACCTTTGGTTTAGGATTAATCTGGGTTGTTCGATCTGAAGAGTTGTAACCGTTCAGATAGCCCTTTGATCTCAGCCGTCAGATTTGATCTGACACTTCAGCTCAAGTCTCTCTTCACCAACGGTCAGATCGTGACTCTTCACGATCAACGTTCCAGATCGCGTCACTTGCGATCCAGCACCTATCTTCGATCCAACGGTTGCCATCTGTTTGCCTAGTCAGCAGTCCAGTCATTTATCTCCCGTGCGAAGTGCAAAGTGCGCCAACAAAGCGCCCATTACGCACGTGCACACGTGTCGGGTGGCGGGCTTGCAGGTGCTCGCATGTGAGAAGAGACCACCTATGTTTTTTTAAATTCCATTAACACAGGAATACATATAAGGAAGTAAATTTCTTCGGAAATTTCAAATGCGGGACTAATCCTCATCTACTTCCTTTTATGTAAATTTTGGATTAACTTTAAACAATTAATTTCACATTCACCGTAATCGGTTTTGAGCAAATTAATAGTCTAAATTTATCTACGCGAAATGTAGATTTCGTTTTTGAAGTCAATTCTAACTTTCATTAATTGATAGTATCTCGATTTTCCTTTCCAAAATTGTATTTGGTCTTAATTATTTTAAGCATCAAATATCTAACAGATACGTAGCATATCCATCCGCAAGTGTTAACTTTTTTTTAATTTTTATTTTCTTCAGCCTTATATTATATCCTAAACTTTAAATCTTAAATCTTAAAAAAAAAAAAAGAATAACACGCCTGTTCACTGATAAGTGTGTAATATATCATTTCTGATCAATTGATTTTCAATATGCAACAACAAAATAATCACCATGATCTTTGGCAGCCATGAAAGGTCTCAATCTTGTGTTAGAACAAAACAAACAATACCTTGTTCAAATATTGAAACATATTACACAAACACAGATATGAGTAACTCAATTCTTTCATAAAGCTAGGAAAAAAAAGGAAGGATAATTATGAAATATCAAGCAGATTTATTCTGAAATTGCTGGTTCAATCTCAATACAGATTGCTTGAAATATGATTCTACAATTTTGTTCATATTTTTGAGTGTATGAAATGAAACAGACAATAATAGTTTGAATATGCTTTACTCGATGTGAGTTTTGCATTTCAAAGGGTATTTTAAATCAAACAATTCAATAATTACTGCCTCTTTGGCCTGGCATAAAATTCTGTCAATGGTGGTACTTTTTTTAGGATTGGGGAAAATATTAAAAATTTTGATATATCATATATATCATATCGATATATATCAAACATATCAATATTAATAGTATATCAAAAATTTCTATAAGGTATTATACCATATGTAACTTTTTGGTATCGATAAGAGATTTAAAATTTTTTGATATTTCACTATATATCAAAATACCGAACAAATTCTTTTATAAATTATCTATTTTTCAAATTAGGGTTTGAAAGTCTTGTATTAGGATTTAGCCTTTAAACAATTAAATCAATTGACCTAACCCAACAAAAAAAAATCATTTTCATCGTAACTTCTCTTCATTCTTATTAATCTTCACTTTGCGTCGTTTATTTTCTAATTTGTGGGCAATTGGCTAATATAACTTTTGTTCTTTTATAATTTTGGCATAGATGGTAATATACTGATATAAAAAAAAATCGATATGCCAATTTTTTTATATGAAATTTATACCATACAGAAAATCTAATTTAACTTTTATACCAAATTTTTGATATGGTATCGGTATATATATTTTTTATATCAAAATTTTTGATACGATATACGATTTCAAATGAAAAATTCGATATATCATACAAAACCTACTCTAAGTAGACCTATACATATCATCAATATTGTATGATGCTAAGTTTTTTCCCCCCAAAGCTCTAATTGTATGTACTATTATATGGAAGTACATTTAAGCATTTGTGTTTAAATCTCTAACTCATCAAATATAGTTGAGCTAACTATTTAATTTATGTTTTATTTCTTTGTTAAGATGTAAAATAATCTATTGTTCTCTTAAACTTTTTATATATAGAAATTAAGTAGGTATGAAAAGACCTGCCAACCTTCAAAGCCATGAGAGAAAAAGAGTTCTCCACAATTGGAGGCTGATATAAAAGGTAGAGAAAGCAATTCATATATTGTCATAAGAAAGTTATGTTATGAAGCTCAAATTTATGGAATATGTTTGACCTATCAATTACTTATGAATATTGGCTAGACCTTTGTCATTGCGCAAGTTTTAGTTATGTTAGGAAGCTCAAATATTATCTAATATGTTTGACCTATCAATTCCTGAATTGGCTAGAGTGTTGCCATTTCACAATTTTTTTTATAAAATTTAATCCGTAAACAAACTTTTACCTTGTTTTATTCTAACACTTATCTATTTTTTTTCATTTGTTGGTTCGTTGATAGCTCAATTGTTTGATTTCAAGATCAACACCATTTATCTTATGAGTGAGGGTGGATAATATTAAAAATTTCGACATACCATATTGATATATATCGAATATATCGATATTATGATGTATTGAAATTTTCAATGCGGTATATATTGTATTGAATTTTTTGGTATCAATATGAAATTTAATATTTTTTATATTGGTTTATATACCGAATAAATTCTTTTATAAAGTATTTATTTTTCTAATGATGATCGGGATGACTTTAGCTTTTAAATAATTAAACCAACTAGTCTAACCCAACAAAAAAAAAATCATCTTCATCGTGACTTCTCTTCATTCTTATTTCTCTTTACTTCATGCCATTTGTTCTCTAATTAGTAGTTAATTATATGTTTCTTATACTGAAATTTTGATATGATATATGATTTTATATGAAAAATTCTATATATCGTGCCGAACAGCACCAACATATCCACTACATACGGATGATTTTATAAATATCGAAAAAGTAATATTGAGATGTGATGGTATTTTATAACTATAATAGTTAGATAATTATCTAGATATTTAGCAATAATTTGATGAATCTTAAACTTGGAAACATTTAGGAATTCTATCCAAGTTTAGTTTGATCATTTCAATATTTTGTGTTAATTCGTCACTCTTTATCTTTAAAAAAAATTAGACTTGGAAATTTCAACTAAAACCTCTGAATTAATTGAACTGTAAGACAGGGGAAAAAGTATGATATTAATTTAGTACAGGCGCTTAACTCGCTATGGAGTACGGAATGTGGACTATAGAGGTGGGAGGGTGTGTGTGAAGGCCGAAGGGTATGACAGTGTGTGTGGAGACAAAATTTAATTAGGGCGGGTCGAATCCTCCCTTGCCCAGCTCGTTACCAATGGAGAAATTATTGGTGGCATTAACAATTACAAGCTTGTCGTTACACAACCAACGAACGCTCCATATCTTCTCAAATTTAAGATCGAACGCGAGAATATGCAAGCCAATGTGCGATAGAGTTAGTGGGACTGGGACCACTGGCCTAAATGTTGAAGGAGATAGTGATGTTGAGTCTTGACACCACCCTTTTCTATTGAGATAAAATATTTATTTTTCAAATTAGGGTTTGAAAATCTTATATTGGGATTTAAACTTTAAACAATTAAATCAATCGACTTAACCTGATTCTTGTCTCTTAGTCCTTTTTGTAGGTTCAAGACAGTCTATTATCTGATACATTTCCACTCTTTCGAGCGGATGATCTACAAGAAAGTTCTAGCGCATGGATCTTATCCCAGTGCCGCCCGAAATATTGTCGGCCTTTTTTTTCTAGCTCGACAACTTAAATGTTGGTGTTCTTCCATATCTGAAATCCAACTTCAACGATGCTTTCATTTTTCTAAGTCTGGTAGAAGAGGCCAATATGATTCTGGATTTCTTCTACCACGGAAAGCCACGGGAGTCGACATTTTCGATTCCGATACTCGCTTCCCTCACTTCTCATCTGCTGGACTATGAGGCAGCTGTGGGGCATGCCCACCGATCCAACATGGCCCCACCGCTAATGCCCCAAGAATTATCACGTCCAATACCTTCCTCGCCAGAAGAGTCTGAGATGGATTGCTCTGTGAGAATCGTATTTCTATGTAGCGGCCCCGCCTCTATGGTCCCCGTAGGCAACCCTCTAGGCCGGCGACCCTACGGTCTTCCCACCCCTGGCAGTGGGTTTTTGCCTTCTACAGGATTCAAACTCTAAACCTCCAGGCTAAGTACTAAAGTTCCTGAATCCTGGTACCAATTGAGCTCAATTGGTACCAATTGAGCTCAATTGGTACCAGGATTCAGGAACTTTAGTACTTAGCCTGGAGGTTTAGAGTTTGAATCCTGTGGAAGGCAAAAACCCACTGCCAGGGGTGGGAAGACCGTAGGGTCGCCGGCCTAGAGGGTTGCCTGCGGGGACCATAGAGGCGGGACCGCTACATAAAAAGGTGTCTTTTTATGTAGCGACACGACCCCTCTAGCCCCATCAGGCGGCTCTCTAAGCCGTACCCTACGGTCTTCCCACACCTAGCGGTGGGTTTTTGTCTTCCCCAGATTCAAACTCTTGACCTCCGGGACAAGTACAAAGGTTCCTTGAATCTGGTAGCCAAGTGAGCGCGGCTCACTTGGTTATCAGATTCAAGAAACCTTTGTACTTGTCCCGGAGGTCAAGTGTTCGAATCTGGGGAAGGCAAAACCCCACCGCTAGGTGTGGGAAGACCGTAGGGCACGACTTAGAGAGCCATCTGATGGGGCTAGAGGTGTCGTGTCGCTACATTCTAAGTGTATCTCCCCTTACAGAGAGGGAGATCAGGCTTCATTTCCAACAGAAATGGGGCAACTGTTTGACCCAGGTGGCGTTGCAGGGCACTTCATCAGTAGTGCACGCATACACCACAGTTACTTTTACCAGAAAAGGGTTCGTGGATTTGCTTCTTCATGATTTGTTGATATGCAAGTGCTTCATCAACCGTAAGCAGGCATGGGCGCACAGGATGGAGAAGTAAAGAAGCTTTTTAGATTTTAGGGGGTACAATTTTGTAAGATGGGATATTTTTTATTGATATACTGTTGATTTGTTCAAGCTTTTGAAGTAATCTTTTCCTATGTAGAAAGATTGAATGCAATATGCTAGTATCTCAATTACTCCTCTTTATCATAAAAACAAATCGACTTAACCCAACAAAAAAATCATTTTCATCGTGACTTCTCTTTATGTTTATTAATCTTCACTTTGTGTCATTTGTTCTCTAATTTAACGACAATTGGGTAATATTTTTTTTCTTTTATAATTTTGGCATAGATGGTATTGTGCTGGTATTAAAAAAAATTCAATATACCGATTTTTTTATATGTGAACGGTATGAAATTTTTATGATATAAAAATATGATATAACTTTGGTATATGGGATTTTCAATATGGTATCGGTATATATTTTTTTATATCAAAATTTTCGATATGCCACTTATCGAAAGCGGGGCAGTGGGAGTCAGACAGTTCAGACTACATCTAGTGCATCCACTCAGCCTTAGAAGTCAAGACGAACATCAGTAGGTCCCACTAGATCGTTACAACAGGGTCAGAAGAAGACTATCGATGGGTTGCATTGTTATCAGTGTCGTTCCATAGATCATATGAAGGTCGATTGCCCATTGGGGCAATCCATCTGCTACTACTGTAAGTTACTAGGACACATGAGTCGGGACTGTGTACTAAAAGCATAGAATGAGACCACTGGGCCCTTCGCTCAGGGAGGATGTTCTGGTTAGTCCGGAGCTCAGCGAGGAGAATGGGGAACTCAAGCTGCTTCCCATTAACAGTAGACTATCCCTCTTCTAGTGCATGTGTACTACATGTTTGGGCAGGGCCAGGAGCACACCAACCCTCTAGTAGTATCACAGCACTCAGCTGCAGAGTCCTACCAGCAGTCTTAACCCTAATATCAGCCTACGGTCTATCAACCCCTCCAGTCTGCTGGAGCATTAGCACCTCAGCCTCCGTCGATTCCTGCCTTACTCCCACCACCACCAGAGATGGGTCGGGTGTACGTAGCCACCCGAAAGGAGGCCTATCAGGTCAATGGGTCGGTCTTTCGAGGTACAGTTTTACTTCATGCATCTTCCGTGGGGTTGTTAATTAATACTAGTAGTTCACATTCATTCATATCACGGATGTTTCTGAGCAAGATCTATAAGTTACCGACTATCAGGGCACAACGTCTATCTATGTCCTTACCTTTCGAAGAGATATTGGAGGCCACTTAGGAGGTCAAAGGGCGTCCACTAGATTTTGATAAGATTATCCGTATCGTGGACCTATCAGTTGTGGAGATAATAGAATTCGACATCATCCTGAACATGGACTAGCTGGCAGCCTCACATGCCATAATTGATTGTTATTCGAGGGTGGTCACGTTCCGGCCTCCAGACCAACCCTCGTGTGACTTTCATGGCATCAAGGATGATGGTATATCAGTTATCTCCGCATTCTAGACGCAGAGACTTCTTTCATAGGGGTGTCAGGGTTTCTTGCTATCGCTAATCAATGTTGACGACTGTGGTAGCCGCTAGATTTCGAACGTGCCTATGGTTCGAGAGTTCTGAATGTGTTTCCGGAAGAGCTTCTGGGGTTGTCTCCTAGAAGGAAAGTGGAGTTTCTTATTAAGTTGATTTTGGAAACAACACCGGCATCAAAGGCTCTATATCGAATGGCACAGAAGGAGTTGGACGAGCTGAAAGTTCAGCTCTAGGAGTTATTGGATAGAGGATTTATCTAGCCTAGTATTTCTCTGTGGGATTTTTCAGTGTTATTTGTGAAAAAAGGACAATTCTATGAGATTATACATCGACTACTAGTAGTTGAATACAATCACGATCAAGAATAAATACCCCTTACTGTGGATTGAGGATTTGTTTGATCAGCTGAGGAGTACATCAGTGTATTCTAAGATAGATCTGTGGTCAGGATATCACCAATTGTGGGTCAGAGATTCGAATATCCAGAAGATAGCTTTTCGCACCCAGTACGGACATTACGATATTTTGATAATGTCATTTGGGCTTACTAATGCTCATGCAGTTTTCATGGATCTCATAAATCGAGTATTTCTGGAGTACTTGGACCAGTTTGCTATCATGATCATCGTTGACATCTTGATTTACTCCCGTTCTGAGGAGGAGCACGCTCGTCATCTTCGCATTGTCTTGGAGACACTCTGGCAGGAGCATCTATATGCGAAGTACAACAACTGTGCGTTCTGGCTGCGTTCTGTGGGTTTTCTCGGACATGTGGTTTCCAGTAGAGGGATCTCTATAGACCCTAGAAGATCGAGGTTGTCACTAGTTGAGAGCAGCTTAAGTCAGTTCATAAAGTACACAGTTTTCTAGGCTTGGCTAGCTATTATTGGCGCTTTGTCGAGGGGTTTTCCAATATTGCCACACCTTTGACATGCCTGACCAGAAAGGGCATAAAGTTTGTATGGACAGAAGCCTGCAAGATCAACTTCTAGGAGCTAAAGCAGCGGCTGGTATCCGCGCTAGTTCTGGTGTTACCTTCGGGAGAGGACAACTTCATTCTTTATACTAATGCGTCCTACCAAGGTTTAGGCGCAATACTCATGTAGCATGGGCAGGTGGTCTATTATTCTTCTCGACAACTGAAGGTGCATGAGAAGAACTACCCTGTCCATGATTTAGAGCTGGTCGCTATCTGTTGGGTCCGGGTGCATGTTGACATGGATACAGGTTCGTAATTTTAAAATTTAATTACGTGCAGCGAAATGTTTAGCATTAATAATTTCTCAAATTATTTTAACCACGTATCTAGCATGCAACCTTATGTTGTGGAGACATGATCATACATTTAAAATTTTACAGAAAGTAAACTAATTTACTTAATACCTCGTGTAACTCGTAGAAAGGGACGAGATCCAACCGTAGCGTCCCTTGGAAGCTCCGCCTCTATTCGCGTCCACGCCGAGTTTTCTTCGGGATGACTTCGCAAAGCCACGAGTTTCGTGCCGACAAGAACTACTAGATTCTCCAAAGGCACGACAAGAATACCAAGAGAGAGATGAAAAACTAACCACCAAACGAAGAACGGAATCAAGATTCCGGGAGGAAGGAAGGAGTCGCGCCCGCTTCTTCTTCTTCTTCGGCCTCTTCTTGGTGGTGGAAGCTCACGGCAACCAAAAGGAGGGCCTCTAGGGCCGGCGCCACTAGAGGAGGGAGAGGGAGAGAAGGAGAGGGAGAGAGGCTAGGCAAGAATCCTTGATCTCTTGGATTAATTTCCAAGCCTTGCCTTGGTACCTTTATATAGTAGCCTCTTAATCGCCAAGTCTCCTTTTAACGGAATAAATTTTTCATAAGAAATTTATCTTATAAATTTTTCTATGAATTATTCCGTTATGCCAAGTTTTTATTATAACTTAATTTATAATAAAAACAACCATGCCTCCCCTTTTATTATGGAAAGAAATTTCTTTATCATGGTAAATCAATCCTTTATTGATTTTATAAAATAAAATAAACCAATCCAAGACTCATTTTAATTTCCATGAAAAATAAATCTCTTTATATAAATTTCTTTATATAAATTTTTTTATCCATAATTTTATAAAACAAACCACGCGCGGTTTATTTTATAATTTGAACCAAACAATTTGGTTCTCCCCTTTTGATGTGGCCGACCAAACAAAGAGGGTGGGGACCCTCTTTGGCCGGCCAAACCCAAGCCGAAACCGTACAAATTAAACTCATTTAATTCGTCCAATAAGTCTTCAAAAGACTTAGCCATTTTATGCTTCCGATGCGTCTCTGAAAATTCAGATTCGACATATCTCTCTTGATCGAAAAATCCAATTTTCAACTCGTTTTAAATCCCTCGGATTACTCGTAGTGCGTGTGACTAAATAGGCTTTCGATTTATATTGGCCGTCTATAATTAACCAATTATAGAACGATCATGAGTGGCACCTAGTAGTACATCATGATCCCCAATTAATCGAAAGATCAACGGTTGACCTCAGAAATAATTCTAAAACCCTTCAGCAGCTCTAATGAATCGTGTCTCATTCCCTTCACCATCTTATACCCACTTGGTTTAGGACACGGTCTATGTGTGTTAGTCCCCACTAGGCTGACTACGTCACACCTAGCCCAAGTAATGTCTTTCTCGTCCAACGGATTCTAATTACTCTCATGTTTCTGAGAGATTCATACTCGGAACATGTGATGCTCTGGCCAGAGGCTTCGAGTAACAATCCAATGATAGGCCTTGGGTATACATCTCCTCGCAAGGAGTGGTGAATCCTTTGTAGGCTGTTCAAACATCTTCGGGCACTTCGGCTTATACCCAATCATCCTGGGTCCACACCTCCTTGGAGATGCTTGCTTAAGATGTCAAAGTATAAGTCTTCATGACCAAGATGACTTGAACACCGCAAGTCAAAGGAACATCGCACTTAAGCTGCAGTAAGAACTTCATTGACATATCTATATGTAGATTACCATATGAAGTTTTACAGCTAGTCACTCCAATGAACTAGTTCCCTTAACTAACATTCATGTTTATCTCCGGACATCCCAATGTCACCAGCCAGTGAAAATCAGCTGATTAGAGAATAACCCATGCTAGTCTCCACAGAATTGATAGTGTCCGTATTTATCAATTCATCGACTAGGGACAATTTCAATACTTCACAATTGCACATGTAGAGATAATCACTAGTTGTGAATTCATCACAAATTCTCTCATGCTGTGAATTGTATTGTGGACATTCAGTAAATGAGTTTAAGATCTTAATCAAATACACAAACATGTATACTCAAATAGTAAATATTTATTTATTAAAGTAAATGATTACAATCATAAGGCGATTGCCTTAGGACACTTCTCTCATATTACTAACAAACTCCCACTTGGCCTAATGCCAATCGCTACGGTATCCAATACCACAGGCTCTAACATGACCCTCAAACTTGCTTTGAGGCAAGACCTTAGTTAAAGGATCCGCGAAATTCCTTTCAGTGGGAATTTTCTCAATTTGTATATCATTCCTACTTATAATCTCTCTGATCAGATAATAGCGGCGAAGCACATGTTTGAATCGCTGATGAGATCTTGGTTTCTTTGCTTGTGCAATAGCTCCATTGTTGTCGCAATAAACCAGTATTGCTTCATCAATGGTTGGAACCTCACCAAGTTTTGAAACAAACTTCTTGATCCAGACTGCTTCCGTGGTAGAATCCGCTACGGTGTCTTGTTTGGAACTCTTCCAACTTATTGCGCCTCTATTCAAGATAAATACGTATCTAGACTGAGATTTGGAATCATCCTTATCTGTCTGGAAACTGGCATCTGTATACCCATGTATTACCATATCTCCTTCTCCATATATTAGGAACACATCCTTAGTTCTTCTTAAGTACTTAAGGATTGTCTTGACAGCCGCCTAATGATCCATTCCTGGATCCGACTGGTATCTGCTCGTGACGCTCAGAGTATACGATACATCGGGCCTAGTACATAACATAGCATACATGATAGATCCTATCGCGGATGCATAAGGAATCTTATTCATGTAAATCCTCTCGTCTTCAGTGCGCGGACACATAGACTTTGAAAGGTTGATCCCATGCCTGATGGGAAGGCAACCTTTCTTGGATTCCGATATGCTAAACCTTTTTAGCACTCGGTCTATATAAGTAGACAGCGAAAGACCAAGCAATCGTTTTGATCTATTTCTATAGGTTCTAATCCCAAGGATATAGGTTGCTTCACCCAGGTCTTTCATGGAGAAAGTTTTGGACAACCAAATTTTAAACGACTGTAAGACTGATATATCGTTTCCTATAAGTAATATGTCATCGACATATAATACTAGGAATACGACTGCACTCCCACTAACCTTCTTGTACACACAAGGTTCGTCAGGATTTTGTGAGAAATCAAACTCTTTGATTGTCTCATCAAAACGGATGTTCCAGCTCCTGGATGCTTGCTTCAGTCCATATATGGATCGTCGAAGCTTGCATATTTTGGTTTTATCAACCGATGTGAAACCTTCAGGTTGTATCATGTATACATCCTCAAGCAGGTTTCCATTAAGGAAAGCTGTTTTCACATCCATTTGTCATATCTCATAATTATAATGAGCTGCTATGGCCAGGAGCATCCGAATGGATTTAAGAATAGCTACTAGCGAATAGGTTTCGTCATAATCAATTCCTTGTTTCTGACGATATCCTTTTGCCACTAATCTAGCCTTAAAGGTAACAACATTACCTTCCATGTCGGTTTTCTTCTTGAAAATCCACTTGCACCCTATGGGCTTAATCCCTTCAGGTGGGTTAACCAAGTCCCATACTTGATTTTCGTACATGGAATCCATTTCCGACTTCATGGCTTCAAGCCATTTGCCCCTTTCTGAACTTTTCAGAACATCTTGTTGGTGCAGGAAGCACCATATCGAACCTTGTTTTGATATTGGCAAAGGATTCAAAGTTAAGTTTGTTTGTGATCTAACAATGTTACTCAAGTGTGCAGAGACAAAGCCCTAGCGAAGGACTGCTAGGCAACTGGCGAAGGACTGCCAGTATCCAAGCCCTAGCGAAGGACTGCTAGGCAACTGGCGAAGGACTGCCAGTATCCAAGCCCTAGCGAAGGACTGCTAGGCAACTGGCGAAGGACTGCCAGTATCCAAGACCTAGCGAAGGACTGCTAGGCGCCAGGCGAAGGACAGCTTGAGACTAAAGCCCTAGCGAAGGACTGCTAGGCACTGGCGAAGGAATGCCAGAGTCAAAAGCCCTAGCGAAGGAATGCTAGGCACCTGGCGAAGGAATGCCAGGGTAAAAAGCCCTAACGAAGGACTGCTAGGCACCGGACGAAGGACAGCTCGGCATCCAAGCCCTGGCAAAGGACCGCCAGGCAAAAGTCCAACCAAAGGAGCGGTTGGCATCAGGTAAATTCTCCCGAGAGGAGTAGGTGAGGACGCGTTCCCCGTCGAGGGAACAGTAGGCGTCGGTTCGACCTAGGGCTCCATTTTGGAGACCAAAGTCAGAACCAAGACAGCTAAGGCTGTATAAAATAATAATTAATTGTTTTATTGTGTTTTGGACTAACCCTTGATGCAGGACCGAAGGAATGTGTGTCTGCAACTCAGAGAGCCTCAAAGGAGTGAGGCAGCAGCTGAGCAAGGCGCCCTGAGTGTCCAGGGCGCCCTCAAGGTGAACTAGAACCAAGCGAAGCAAAAAGGGCTTCAGCTGCTTACTGGGCAAGGCGCCCTCAGCAGCGAAGGCGCCTTCGCCAGCCAAGGCGCCCTCAGCAGCTAGGGCGCCTCCGCGCCCAAGACTGCGAAGCTTCAGCCTTATCCAGAGCCGAGATTTCTGCGTGGAAGAAGTCAGCCAAGGCGCCCTCTACGACCAAGGCGCCCCCAGAGTCAAACTTATCCCTATTCGGATGGGATAACTGTTGACCGAGCTAAATCCGGATCGGCTGACATGTGGCAGGGCGCCCCCGATGTCCAGGGCGCCCCTGGGTGCTATAAATAGCACCCAACGCCCAAGCCTTGATCATCAACTTCGTACCAAAGCTTCCACACTCTTCTGTGCTCACGCCTTGTTCCAGAAACTGCCCAACTCGAGCGACGACGTCCTGCTGCTCCGGAAAGTCAACCTACAACCGGACGTCGGTAACAGAAGAAATTTTTTATTAAAAGTTTATAGTGCTATACTTGTAAATCTCTTTCTGTAAACTGATTTTGCGTTCATATAGAATTGCCCAAAGTAAACGATCAACGATCGTGGGCCTTGGAGTAGGAGTCGACCTAGGCTCCGAACCAAGTAAAAAATACTGTGTTCGCGTGTCTTAATTTCTTTCCGCTGTGCAAATTGCTCTCTCCATAAATTCGAAAAGTTTTGTCGATATTCACCCCCCCTCTATCGACTCTATCGATCCAACAAGTGGTATCAGAGCGGGGAAGTTCAAACTTGGTGCAACCACCAGTTTGAAAGTTTTTTCGGATTTGCGAATTTTTATTTTATTTTATTTCTTTTCTTTTTCTTTAATCGAGGTGGTGCAACACCACTCGATCTTTATTTCATAAATAATATTTGTAGGTGTATTTAAAATATTCTTACGCCTTTTTTAATTTTAAATTCTTATTTTCTTACCATAAATCAGAATTGATAAAATAATCAATTTTTGAAAATTTGTCATAAACTTTTTTTATTATTTTAATATTATTTTTCTCGAAAATCATGCTATATTAATTTGAGCAAATTTTCTCCCAACATTAAAGTCTTATCTTTTCATCATTAATCAAAATTGATAAAGCCACCATTTTCAAAAATTAGTCAAAACTTTTTCTTAATATTTTATTATTCCGCCTCGAAACTCGTGTTGGTTTTTTTGGCTATTTTTCTCTCTCCCGCACAACTAATCCAAGACCAAGTCTTGGTACAGTTCTATTTTTTCTTTTTGTGTGCAAGATCTATCGTTTTAAATGGCCAATCAAGAATGAAACAGTGTCCGTCCACCACTTTTCTCCGGCAAAAACTTCAACTCCTGGAGAAGTCTAATGGAGTCCCTTCTGAAGGCCCACATGGACATATGACGGATCATCCAAACGGGATTCTCTTTTCCCGTAAAAGACGAGTTATCAATCGAGTGGGATAAACTGGATGAACGAATCCTCAATCAAATCGAAATCGATGCAAGAGCAACTGCAATCCTACAATGTGGTCTAACCAAGGAGCAACTCGAGCTAGTAGGTCCATGCAGATGTGCTAGAGAAATTTGGGAAAAATTGGTTGACCTTCATCAAGAGATCTCAGATGAAGAAGAAGATCAGGTAAATTATGTTGCCCTTTCAGTCCAAGCACAAACGACCGAGTCAGAGTCTGAACCCGAATCCAAAATCGAACCAGAATTAGACGACGAATTGACTGAGACGGTAACCGATTTCGAACTCTTTTCAAAATTAGAATTAAATAGTCAAACAGATACTATAATGGTTGAGGAAGGTGTAAATTTTATTGTAGGGAAAACTCCTAAAGAACTACCAAAGAAGGAGCTTCAACCAGTACCCGAGTCCGATTCAGACACAGAATCAGAAGATGAGCCTAGATCCGAGGCGGCAAGAATCAAGGGGGAGATTCCCAATAAAAAACCAAAAGGTAAAAGTGTAAATTCAAATTTTAATCATGTAATTTGTTACACATGCAGGGAGAGAGGGCACTACCAAAGTGTGTGTCCTACTCGTAAGATTCGAACGACACCACCGACGGCGACAAAGGAATCAGTTCCAAAAGCACAAAAGGACAAAAGTCACATTCAATGCTTCAAGTGCCAGGAGTTCGGGCATTACAAAAGTGAATGCACAGATAAAAGAGCTACCAAGAATGCCGGACAAACAATCGACAAAGGTAAATTTACATTATTTGAAAATCCGTTATTTACCTTGAATAATGTGATTGATTCGTGTAAATTAATTAAGGCAAATTTCAGAAAATTGAAACAAGAAAATGATACCCTAAAACATAAGGTCAATAAGTTAGAAAATTTAATTCATAATCTTGCTGATTTCGAAAATCCGGAGTATTACTCCAATTGTGACCTTACTTAGACAAATTGTTTGCTTTAATTGCGTGTTTCTTTTTAATTATTATTTTTTTCTGTTTTTCTTGCTTAGAAATAGGATTGGCTAGTATAAGGACTGAACCAACTTAACTGAAATTTGAACAACATAGTATTGGGTGGGGGTGAGATGATAGTACTTTAGGGAAGCCATCTTGGTGGAACTATCCGAAGCTACCGATCCAAGACCCAAACTAGTTAGACCAGAATTTACCAAAAAGTAATTTTGAAGATGAAATTTCACTAAAAGGCTTTATCTAGGAAAGGGTTGATGATCCAATAAGGCTACGGCCAAAGAAGGCCTTGTGCCTCGCCAAGACCTGGAAGCCAATTTTTGAAATTCAAATTCAATTTACTCTTTGTTAAATTCGAATCTAACACAAATTTTCAGTTAATTTTAGATTCAAATATCTCCTTTCAAAATAAATTGGGTTTAAAAATTAATTTAACTTTTCAAAATTAATCATGACCTTTTCAAAATAAATCTTTTTATTAAAATATGCATCTCACAAAACAGTTAAGGATATCCTGTTTTGTCACTTAGAAATGGGTGAGATGCTTAGGACCTAAAAGTTGAGTCCAACCCAACCAACTAAATCAATTAACTTCAATCAATTAAATTCAATTAAATCTTAATTAAATCAATTAAATTCAATTAAATCTTAATCAAATCAATTAAATTCAATTAAATCTTAATTAATTCAATTAAATTCAATTAAATCTTAATTAAATCAATTAAATTCAATTCAATCAATTTAAATTCAATCAAATTCAAAATAATTCAAAATAAAATTCAACTTAATTATTCTCAACTAATCATTCTCAAAATTCAACTTAATTATTCTCAATTAATTATACTCAAAATTCAATTTAATTATTGTCAATCATTTATTAAAATATTTGTCTCACACAACCCACAAGGTTAACATGTTTGACCACGTAGAACTGGGTGAGACATCTAGGACCTAAAAGTATGAATCACTATCCTTTCAAATAAAAAAAAATGTTTTCAAAAGGTATTCAAAATTATCTCCATTTTTTTTAACTCTGTTTACTGTACCCTACTTTTTCAACTCTAACAGTTTTTTTTCTTCAAAATATTAAATTTCATGTTAAATATCACAATAGACTTACTTTAAAGAGAATCTAGGGCTTGGTCTGATTTAGTCATTAACTTGGTCAAAAGAGTCAACCCTAGTCCTCATAGTCAAACCTGGTCAACACTGAAGTCCCTTAAGGAACTTAGATAAAACACAGACTGTGTCAGATATAGGGGGAGTTGTTTTTTAATACTTTTCAAAAAATTAAATTGCTTCTCAAAAACCTTATGCTCTAAATCTTATTATCATGTCGATAAGGTTTTCAAAAAGTGATTCAAAAACCTTCGTATACTATTATCTGTTTGAAAATTATCATTTCAAAATATTTTTTCGAAAACTATTTTCAAAAACGTATCTCCATGAAAGTTATCCAAAGTTATTCTTTTGATTTTAATAAACCCTAAAGACACAGAGGAAGGTCCACTTCATGATCTATAAGGACTCCTAGGATGTGTCAAATTTAGGGGAGTTTGAGTCAAAAGAAGAATTTCTGAAATTTTTTTTGGTAATTATTTATTTTGAAATTGTTAGATAAATTTCTTTGATCTGAACTAAACCCTAAAGACTTAGAGGAAGAATACTTGTGGTCAACAAGCTTCCGAGGACTATATCAAATTTAGGGGGAGGTTAAATTAAATGAATTATTGAACATTTCAAAATAATATGTTTTAATACATTAAGTTTTCAAAATTCTTTTGAAAATACAAGTAATTTGCCTTTAAAAATATGGTTTAGTAAATCATTTTTGAAATACCTTTAAAAGTATTTGCTTGAATCTTGAGAATTTTCAGGACACTTAGGAAAATGTCCTTGTAGTTAACAAGGGTTCCTAGGATTGTCTCAGACTGGAAAAGAAATCTATGGTATGTTTTCAAAATAACATTAAATTTTTCTCAAAATATTATGTTTAAAAGTACTCATAATCTTCAAAAAGTACTTCTATTTTTCAAAGTATAATGTTTTGAAAAATACTAATACTTGTAAAGGCAATAGTGTTCTAAGTGCATGAAGTTTCTAAAAGACTTGCCTACAAATATAAAATATTTTTTAAGTGGAGTTTTGTTGATGCAGTTATAGTTTTGTGCTATAAGAATTATGCTAAGTATTTTCAAAGGCTCTGATACATAAATCTTTTTTAAATCTTCTTTCAAAAAGTTCCTTATTGATATATGGCCAGGAGAGAGAAAATTTTAAATATTATCTTGTTTTTACTAAGTATTTTTAAGTGCTTTAAAATTGGTCTAAGTATCTTCAAAGTACTTTCAAAACCTCTAAAAGCACTAAGTACATTTATTTTGAAATTTTTTCTAAGCAAAATCATTCTTAGTAAACAAATGTTTCTAAGCAAAAATTCTATATTTCAGTAAAAACTTGTCTACTTAAAGATTTTTCCAAGTAAAAATGGGTTTTAATGCACAAAATATGTTCTAAGGAAATTTCTCATTACTTAAAGTTTTTTCTTGAAAACTATGTTTTTTTAAAACTCTCTTACTTAAATTTATTAGATACCTTGTTCGCCCATGTATGTATTTTTTGATATATGTCAAAGGGGGAGGAAAGATCAAAGTTAAGGGTTAAAGGTCAAAGTTAAGGGTTATAACACAAGTATTCAGGGATTTAGGGGGAGTATAATTTTTTTATCTACACTTATACTGTTCATACTCCATCATTTCTTAACTGTTATATGTTTATACTTAACTTTGAATTGTGTTGCCATAAATCAAAAAGGAGGAGATTGTTGGTGCAGGAAGCACCATATCGAACCTTGTTTTGATATTGGCAAAGGATTCAAAGTTAAGTTTGTTTGTGATCTAACAATGTTACTCAAGTGTGCAGAGACAAAGCCCTAGCGAAGGACTGCTAGGCAACTGGCGAAGGACTGCCAGTATCCAAGCCCTAGCGAAGGACTGCTAGGCAACTGGCGAAGGACTGCTAGGCAACTGGCGAAGGACTGCCAGTATCCAAGCCCTAGCGAAGGACTGCTAGGCAACTGGCGAAGGACTGCCAGTATCCAATGATAGATGTGTATACTGAAAGACATGCTTCTTTTATATATATGAACATCTTTATTTTGAAAAGAGAATCACAACTACACTAGGTGCCTGTTTATATTAGTACATGCATGAAGTCCAATTACTTTGCATTGTAGATAACATGGTGTGTGGTGTCACACGGAAGATCATGTTATCAGTTCCTTGCTTAGTATAAATAGAGGCTCACAATCGAGATGAAATTGAACAACCCATCGGAATGGTTGTAGTGTAATTAGGTGTGGTTGATCTTAACCATAGGATTACACTAGTGTGCTTTGAGTACATTGAGCAGGACCAAAACACGAGGCTATCTAATTTGTACTGACTCGATAATTGGATAGGACCTCAGACTTTATTATGGAGTACGATCCCTTAATCCCGATATAATAACAGGCATATATTATTAACTATTATTTCTTTAATTTACCAATGGGCGAGATCTATTCTGTTAGATCGATAGGCCCGGTAAGTTGGGAGATAATATTAATAATATAATGTGCCGCTGATTATTGATGAAATCCGTGTCCTGGTGAGTCGGGTTGATGATGCCCCCTTGATGAGCTCGAAAGGTTCATCATGCTAAACCCTGCAGGTGGATTTGATCCGGCATGATGATAAGGTCGAGTGGTACTAGTCAAGGATCCAGAAGTTAATTAATTTAAATTGTCAGTAATTTAATTAATTAACGGGCATTCGAAATCTTAAACACGGGGGGATGGACGACTTGTAATAAGTGGAGCCCATATGTAAATATGGGGGTTGGTGAGGTAAGTCAATGAGGGCCCTTTAGTGGAATGTATCCTCATTAATGGACCGGGTCCATTAGTAGGCCAAGATCCAACTCCTCCTCATGGTCCCTACCGTAGCCCTATAAATACCCCATGATAGCATAGAACCAAGTTGATGGTTAATCCAATAGATCACAAGAAACCCTAGCCTCAACTCTTTTCTCCTCTCTCTCTTCCGTCGTTTCACTCGGCGCCGAAGACACCTGCATGCAAAATTGAAGAACGTCTTTGTAATTGAGAAATTGCAAACGTTCTTTGCAATTAATTTTGTAATTAATTAAGAAGGCAGCTATGGAGAATGAATCCTTCAAAAATTCATGCACACGTGCATGCAATTAATCCATGCGTGCATACAATTAATCCCTTTCGAGGTGATTAATTGTTAAGGCAGAAGTTGCCATGCAACTTGAACGCATGGCATGACATGCAATTAAGATTGCCTCCCTGCCGTTTAATTAAATTGCATGCAATTAATCACAAACGCATGCAATTAATTGACTTGTCTCCAATTAATTAGAACGTATGAAATTAATTGGATGAAACGTAATGCATGCTCATTGAATGGCCTTCTCCTATAAAAGCTGCTCACGGCAGAAAGGAATGAGAGAGGCGTGGAGAACAAGTAGCACACGCAACTTGCTCTTGAGCAATTCTAATTGCTTGGCGTGGAGAGGTGCTGCCGGTTGCCAGCGGTGGAGAAAAGGAAAGGTAGAGTTGGTGTTTGGATTATCTTCTTCCTAGGAGCGGCCAGCGGCATCCCTTTGGTAAGGGATTGGTTGGCGCAAGGAGAAGGGATCAACTTGGTGACCACGGTTCTTGGTAGATCGTCGCCCACACGACGTCCAAGAGGGGAGGGTCATACGGTAGAAGATCATAAGGTAACGGAAGGTATATTCTCCCTGGCTCCTTTCATTCTTATTTGTACCTTATTCAATTGCCTCGTCATTTCATGTTTGTTATTTAATTATTTTGATTGCGAATCATAGACAATAATTATTTAATTGGTCCCCGAACAATAAACACAAAAGTCGGCGATCAACTCGTCGCCTTTTCCGCGGTCGAACGGTCGAGCAAATTGCAATACCAATTTTGGTTATTGGCTAAGTTGCAATTTGAATCGTTCGATACGGCACGAGATGGTCGATGGTAAACGACACTCTATTCAGATTAAATTTTTTAATCCGTAGGCATAGAGAGGTCTCTCAGATCGACCAGGTATTCGCTTAGGAAACCCACCAAGCCATACCCAACAATTGGTATCAGAGCAAGATTTCCGGCTTTGTGTGTTTGAGGATTGGTTAATTTTTATATTTTCATACATTTTATTTAGTTGGATGATATGTGGATGTGCGTAGGCTAGTTTTGTGTTGCAGGCACGAGATTCCAACTTATTATGGCCAAATAATGATTGTGTGAATGGTTTTGCAAATTATTATAATTAATAAATCCTCGGGGTTGACGAGGTGACAATACGACTGGAGGCGCATTAGAGACCAAGGCCATGAAAGTTGAAAAATTTAGGATTTTCTATTTTTCATATGTTGGTCATGTGCTTGGTTGTGTTGTTGTGCTAGTTAAAATTCCTCGTGATAAATTACAAAGTGGGAGAGGGACCCTAAGGGTCCCATGGCTTCCATTACAATCTGACAAGTGATGCGAACAAGTCTGCGTGTCGGCTCTGAGTGCCTTCCTCCCCATCGGATGGACTTGTTCTACGGATCACTGGGTCGGAAAAGACTATAGAAAATTGTTAAAGAGCGTGTACACTTCCCCATCGGAAGACACATAATCAGAGATAATTTTCTTAGTGTCATGTAATGGTGAACACTTAGATGCGAATAATAGTATCCTCCCCATCGGAGTCACTGCTATTATTTTGCAGAGCCGAAGTGGACCAACTATTAATCTTACTTGTCAAAAAGTTAGGTTGACAAGATAGTAAGATTAATGGGTAAAACCTTCTCTTACGAATGTGGAAATTCGTATACGTCCACACCATCGTGGCATGCGAATTTCTCGGTGTTTAGAGGTGTTGGTTGATTTCGAAAATTTATTGTTGTGAGGAATCAATATATTTTCGATTTCTAAAGTAGTGTGTGTTGTGATTCTCAGGATATTCAAAATGACTTTTAACCCACTAGCAATAATACTTAAGGAGAATAAACTTACTGGACCCAACTATATTGACTGGAAGAGAAACCTTGACATAGTCCTTACGGCTGAAGAGTACAAATTTGTGCTCACCGAAAAATGTCCTGATAAGCCTAGCGACAATTCTGGTGAAGGGCAGAAGGAGCATTACAGGAAATGGGTTAAGGCAGATGAGATGGCGCGGTGTTACATTCTGGCATCTATGTCGAATGTGCTGCAACATCAGCATCAGGCCATGCCCACTGCTTGTGATATGATGCTGAACCTTCAGGAGCTTTTTGGGCACCAGAGTCGTGCCGCTAGACAGCTGGCGATGAAGAATCTGATGACGACCACTATGGTCGAAGGGACACTCGTGAGGGATCATGTCCTAAAGATGATGACCCACCTCAACGAGATTGAGGTTCTTGGAGGATCTATCGACGGGGAATCCCAGGTCGATATAATACTCCAATCGCTGCCTAGGAGTTTTGAGCAGTTCCGGCTCAACTATAGCATGAACAAGCATAAGTATACATTGGGGGAACTCCTGGGAGAACTCCAGTCGGCAGAGGGGCTCTTTCGTCAGAACTCGCAGGCCTTAGTGACTCAGAAGGTTTCCTCTTCTATGTCGAAAGGCAAGAAGAAGAAGAAACAAGGAGGGTTCAAGAAGGTAGCTACATCACAGGGACATCGGACTAGCGTGAAGAAGCCGAAAGGCAAGTGCTTCACATGTAAGCAAACTGGACACTGGAAGGCGGACTGTCCCCGTCGTCAAGATAAAGGTATTTCTTCGTGCTTAGTCGTTGAAACATGTTTAGCGGTGCTATCTACCAAAACCTGGTGTGTAGATACGGGAGCCACTGACCATGTCTGCAATACTCTGCAGGGGTTCCAGGAAACCCGACGGCTAGCTGAAGGAGAAATCGTGGTCTATATGGGCAATGCTACGGAAGTAGCAGCAGTTTCAGTGGGAGTTTTTTATTTGTCTTTTGAGAGAAATAAAGTATTAGTTCTGAGAGATTGCTTATATGTACCCACATTTAGAAAGAATTTGATTTCAGTTTCTAAGTTAATTATGGATGGATATTCTGTTGCTTTCAATAACAAAGTTGTTATAAAAAGAAATAGAGAGATTATCTGTTCGGGTACTATGATTGGCAATCTATACACTCTAGAACCAAGGACTCCCACAGAGGTTAATAGCTCATCGTCTAACCTAAATAAGAGAAAGGAGCCTTCTAAGATGAATCCGACATATCTTTGGCACCTTAGGCTTGGTCACATTAACCTTAGTAGGATTCAGAGGTTGATAGCTGATGGGCCCTTGGGTTCATTAGTGGTGGAAGACTTCCCGACCTGTGAGTCTTGCTTAGAAGGTAAGATGACCAAGAGGCCTTTCAAGGCTAAGGGGTACAGGGCCAAAGATGTGCTAGAACTGATTCATTCTGATTTATGTGGTCCTATGTCAATCCAAGCTAGAGGTGGCTTTGAATATTTCGTCACCTTCATTGACGATTATTCAAGGTATGGATATATTTACCTGGTGCGCCGCAAGTCTGAATGCTTTGATAAATTCAAGGAGTTCAAGGTTGATGTGGAGAAACATCGAGGTAAAAGTATCAAGACACTACGATCTGATCGTGGTGGCGAGTACCTCTCTGGAGAGTTTAGGACCTACCTATCAGAAGCTGGGATTCAGTCCCAGCTGACTGCACCCGGTACGCCCCAACAGAATGGTGTGGCAGAAAGAAGGAATAGGACTCTTATGGAAATGGTTAGGTCAATGATGAGCTATTCAGACTTACCTGATTCATTCTGGGGATATGCTCTGGAAAC
>JAGFNQ010001751.1:28046-210909 GCA_024364735.1 Boesenbergia rotunda
TTTGTTGCGAAAGGGTATACTCAGAAAGAGGGTATCGATTATGAGGAGACCTTTTCACCGGTAGCCATGCTTAAGTCGATCCGGATTCTCTTGTCTATAGCAGCTCATATGGACTATGAGGTATGGCAGATGGATGTCAAGACAGCTTTCCTTAACGGAAGTCTTGAGGAGACCATCTACATGAAACAGCCAGAAGGGTTCATTGAAAAGGGCAAAGAGCATCTAGTATGCAAGCTTAATCGGTCCATTTATGGATTGAAGCAAGCTTCGCGATCATGGAACATTCGCTTTGATGAAGTAATCCAGTCATATGGATTTACTCAAAGCCCGGATGAGTCATGTGTATATAAGAGATGTGACGGAAACGTAGTGGTGTTTCTTGTACTTTACGTAGATGACATTTTGTTAATTGGCAACAATGTCAAAGTGTTATCAGACGTAAGGGTCTGGTTGTCAAAACAGTTTGATATGAAGGACTTAGGAGAAGCGGGACACATCCTTGGGATCAAGGTCATAAGGGATCGCCAGAAAAGGATGTTGTGCTTATCCCAAGCTTCATATATTGACACTGTCCTGGCTCGTTTTAGCATGGAAAACTCCAAGAAGGGTTTCCTTCCCTTCAGGCATGGAGTTCCTCTATCCAAGGAGATGTGTCCGAAAACATCAAAGGAGATAGAGGAAATGAAGGCGGTTCCTTATGCTTCGGCAGTAGGAAGCCTCATGTATGCTATGTTGTGTACGAGACCAGACATCTGTTTTGCCGTGGGCATGGTTAGCAGATATCAAAGTAACCCTGGACAGGGACATTGGAATGCAGTAAAGCATATATTGAAATACCTGAGACGGACTAGGGATTATATGCTGGTTTATCGGGCAGACCAATTAGTCCCTGTGGGTTATACAGATTCGGATTTCCAGTCAGACAGGGACAAGAGTAAGTCTACCTCAGGATTTGTATTTACTTTAGGAGGTGGAGCCATTGTGTGGAGGAGTGTCAAGCAAAAATGCATAGCGGACTCCACCATGGAGCTGAGTATGTGGCAGCCTCAGAGGCAGCTAAAGAAGTTGTATGGCTCAGGAACTTCATCATGGACTTGGAATGTGATTCCTGGTTTTCCAAGATCTATCACAATCTATTGTGATAACAATGTGAAGTTGCAAACTCGAAGGAACCACGAGCCCATAAGGCAAGTAAACACATAGAGCGCAAGTACCATCTAATACGAGAAATCGTAAACGAGGTGAAGTGGCTGTCATCAAGATTGCATCAGAGGACAACCTGGCAGATCCTTTCACTAAAGCTCTTCCAGCTAGAGTTTTTGATCGTCATGTGGAGGATATGGGAGTCAGATGTATGACTGTGAGAGAACAGCAAAGTCTTTGAGTATAAGTGGGAGATTGTTAGATGTGTATACTGAAAGACATGTTTCTTTTATATATATGAACATCTTTATTTTGAAAAGAGAATCACAACTACACTAGGTGCCTGTTTATATTAGTACATGCATGAAGTCCAATTACTTTGCATTGTAGATAACATGGTGTGTGGTGTCACACGGAAGATCATGTTATCAGTTCCTTGCTTAGTATAAACAGAGGCTCACAACCGAGATGGAATTGGACAACCCATCGGAATGGTTGTAGTGTAATTAGGTGTGGTTGGTCTTGACCATAGGATTACACTAGTGTGCTTTGAGTACATTGAGTAGGACCAAAACACGAGGCTATCTAATTTGTACTGACTCGATAATTGGATAGGACCTCAGACTTTATTATGGAGTACGATCCCTTAATCCTGATATAATAACGGGCATATATTATTAACTATTATTTCTTTAATTTACCAATGGGCGAGATCTATTCGGTTAAATCGATAGACCCGGTAAGTTGGGAGATAATATTAATAATATGATGTGTCGTTGATTATTGACGAAATCCGTGTCCTGGTGAGTCGGGTTGATGATGCCCCTTGATGAGCTCGAAAGGATCATCATGCTAAACCCTGCAGGTGGATTTGATCTGGCATGATGATAAGGTCAAGTGGTACTAGTCAAGGATCCAGAAGTTAATTAATTTAAATTGTCAATAATTTAATTAATTAACGGACATTCGAAATCTTAAACACGGGGGGATGGACGACTTGTAATAAGTGGAGCCCATATATAAATATGGGGGTTGGTGAGGTAATTCAATGAAGGCCCTTTAGTGGAATGGATCCTCATTAATGGACCGGGTCCATTAACAGGCCAAGATCCAACTCCTCCTCATGGTCCCTATCGTAGCCCTATATAAACCCATGGTGATATGAAACCAAGTTGAATAATTGATCCAAGAAAACACAGGGAAAATCTTAAGTTTTTCTTCTCCTCTCCTCTCTATGCAGCGCCGAACGAAAGGATGCAATTAATCATTTTCTTCTACAATTAATTGGAAATAGAAATGCATGAAACGCTTTCTTCTACAATTAATTGGAAATGGAAATGCATGAAACATCATTGGATCGAATAATGCATGAAACGCATGCAATTAATCCACATTAATTGGATTAATTAGAAAAAACAGTTTCATGCATTTCATCTCCATGCGCAATGAAATTGAATTAATCCATGCGTTTCATCTCCACGAAATGAATTAATCCATTTGCTTCTCATATTAATTGCATGCGCAATTAATCTATATATAGTTGCCTCACGCAACTTCGAGGAGTAAAGAAAGAAAAAATTCCTTGCGGCAATTTTTTGGAGCAGAGGAGAAGAAATTGCGGCAATTTCTTGGAGCAAAAACGGCATTTTCTTGGAGCGAAAGAAATTGTTTTGCTGGAGAAAATCTGTTCAGCCAAATTAGACTTCTCCAAAGAAAGTTGCTCGAGCAATTTTGGCGCTGACAGTGGAGGAGAGGATTAGTAAGATTTGTGTTCGGATTGTCTTCTTCCAAGGAGCGGCCGGCGGCATCCCTTTGGTAAGGGATTGGTTGGCGTAAGGAGAAGGGATCAACTTGATGACCACGGATCTTGGTAGATCGTCGCCCACACGACGTCCAAGAGGGGAGGGTCATACGATAGAAGATCGTAAGGTAACGGAAGGTATATTCTTCCCTGGCTCCTTATGTTCTTATTTTGTGCCATACTTATTTGCCTCGTCATTTCATGTTTGTTATTTAATTATTTTGATTGCGTATCATAGTCAATAATTATTTAACTGGACCCCGACCATAAACTCAAAAGCCGGCGATCAACTCGTCGCCTTTTCCGCGGTCGAACGGTCGAGCAAATTGTAAGACCAATTTTGGTAATTGGCTAATTTGCAATTTGAATCGTTCGATACGGCACGAGACGGTCGATGGGAAACGACTCTCTATTCAGATTAAATTTTTTAATCCGTAGGCATAGAGAGGTCTCTCGGATCGAACAAGTATCCGCTTAGGAAACCCACCAAGCAATACCCAACACCTTCATCACCGAAAGCAAGGGGCGTAGCTTAAATATCGGAGTCGTGACACCAATAAAGGGGGCACGACTAGTCTGCCGACACCAATATAAAAGATAGTTCAACCCCTCCGGTAAGGGGATTACGATCTCTCGTCTTTATATACTGTCTTTCTTTCTCACCACAAATTCGGACAACCTACTAACTTGAGCGTCGGAGTGGACTCCATCGGACCCCTGCCGGCGTGTCCCCCTAATGCTTGTGTTACTTCTGCAGGACCCCCAAGTTCCTCATCGATGTAGTCATCTCCGCCGGGGTTGAGCCTCAGTGACTGGCCATCGCCGACTACTCCTTCCAGAACAAATTTGGCGCCGTCTGTGTGAAGTTAACAAAGCACCTGAAGGAGCACCGATGGCAGACGCAGAGGATCTCGCCCATCCGCGGGAGGATGAAGGGCCTAAGCAAGAACGACGAGAAGTTGAGAGTGAAGAGGTGCAGATCCATCCTCATGGCAAAGGGGGAAACACACGCATCGCCCTTGACCTCGCGCCAGCATTACGAAATCGCCTCGTCGAATGTCTGTGGAACCATAGAGACATGTTTGCTTGGGCCGCTGAAGAAATCAAGGGAGTCCCCCCAGCGCTGGCTATGCATCGCCTACATGTGGCGCCTGAGGCCCGTCCCATGAGGCAGAAGAGGAGGCATTCCTCCCCTGAGCAAGATAAAGCTATTCGGGATGAGGTTCAGAAGCTATTAAAAGCTGGACGCATTAGAGAAGTCTGGTTCCTAGCTTGGTTGGCCAATGTGGTCCTTGTTCCCAAGCCGGGGGCAAATGGCGAGTCTGCATCGACTTCCGAGACCTAAACAAAGTCTGCTCGAAGGACTGCTACCCCTTGCCCAAGATAGATCGGATGGTGGACTCAACAGCCGGCTATGAGTTCATCTCAATGCTAGACACTTACCAGGGCTATTGACAGCCCCAAACTAGGTGTCACGAAAGTAGGTCTCAAATTTAGATATTTATAAATGCTGGAAACCCTTTTTGCAATCAAAATATGAAAACGTAGTAAAGGGGCCACAGGTCGTATTTTTCCTAGGGCTAGTTGAGAGTGTTTGATTCGAGCTCGAGTTTATGTGTCGTTGGTTATTTTTGGGTTTCAAATAGAATATGGGTTTGGTTTCAAACGGAAATGAAAATGCAATGAGATACAAGATGCATGCCACCCAAAACTTGATACACAAGGACAAAAACTTATGTGCCAAGATGATACTAAGTGCCAAAATTGTGATTGACTATTCTGAATTGAAACTAACTCTCCAACTCGGAAGACAAACTATTAGTAAAGTGCTAGCATGAATTAAAAAGGAATTTCAGACATAAATGCAGCAGATCAGAAATGGGACAGGATTTCAGAATTACAGGCAGCAATTTAGTGATGGAGCTAGATGCAGAATTCAGATGTAAAGCCAACAAACTTCAGGTATAATAGCTCATTAAAAATAAGCTTAACTTCAGTAATTAGGTCTGGAATTCAACTGCATGCAAGTTGAGCTGCAATCGAGAAAAGAAACTGATACACAATTAAATAGGCAAGCTGAAATGCAAAAACAAACTGATGCAACAACCAGAAATGACAAACTGCACATTGAGTTGTTAACTGAGACAAGAACAAACCGAGCTACAACCAATGGAAACAAGTAAATGTGCAACAAACAAATCGAATGCAAATCTCAGAAAAACAAATGGATGCAGAACCTCAAAAATTCAGAACCCAGCTGATGTGCAGAAGTACTTGATGCAGAAATGAAATCTGAAAACTTCATACATTGAATGCAGAACTTCAATAACTGATCAAATGCAGAAGCTAATGAATGCAAGCTGAATTCGAGCACAAAGTACACTACAAGGTATGTTAATTTGGACTCAAATCAGTGCTGAGGCTGACTTGATACTCTTGCAGAATTCCAGCCACTTGGCACACAAAAGAGAATTAAATTCAGATGCAGGACAAACGATCAAAGCAAGCTGAAAGTAATTGCTCAAACTAATGTTCAGATGGAATTTAGAAGAGCTAACGTTCCATTGATGCAGCTTTAGAATTGATGGACCGAAACATTTCAGCCATAAGTCTGAAACTGCCAAATGCAGTAATGGATTTAGAATTTCAGAACTTGAATGAAGGGATGCAGCTACGAATTGATTGCAAAATCAGACAAAACAATTGAGATTAAATTGCACAATCTAGTGTCAAACAAGATATAAAACATCTACGTTCACTTGATCCAAACTACAAAAATTGAAACTGAAATTTTGCAGAACTTAAACTGGGACTGATACGCATAAGGAAAACAGGACAAAAAAAAACTGATACGCAGCAATTAAACAAGAATTAAACTCGAATTAAAAGCAATTATCCACTAAACACATTCCCTAGCTATTAAACTTGAAGAAATGAAACTTAATTAAGCAAAAATAATTAAGAAAACGAAGTTAACTAATCTGATGCAAAGACAGTAACAGAACAAAGTGCAGAAATGAAGATTATAGCTAAAACTTGAAAATTCAATAAGAAAACTATCCTCAATCACTCTCCTAGCTCAAATCCTCCTTGTTCGTCACGCAAGGGCAAGCCTCGAACCCGTAAGCTCCACAAACCATCAAGAAATTGTCTCTGCGATTCAATCCCAGCTCATCTCTGCTCAAATCCGAAAACTCATCCAATTCCTTCAACCCAGCTACGATGATGCTTTGGGATTGATCCGAGCACTTCAGGGAACCCCTCTGAACTACTCAAGTGGATGAAATGATGCGCAACCGTTGTTGACGAAATCAGATGGAAGAGCTACGGAGACCTCACGAGGCTCTGTTCTTGGGCAGAATTCGAGCTGGAACTTCACCGAGAAACCTTCTCAATGACCTAGGATTCGATCTAAACAAAGAATTGAGGGGTCGCGCCCCTTGGATTGAAGAAAACTACTGAAGAAATGAAGAACTCGCGAAGAAGGAATGTTGCGGCGAAGAAGACGCGACAAGCTGAACTGAGGGAAGAATTTGATTAAATACTTAACAATGGACGACCCAGATTGATTTGAATGAATCCAACGGCTAATCTTGCTTTGATTTAATCCAAACTTTGATGATGATGATCAGGGGTCAGGATCTGCCTCGTGGTAGCTCGGATCCTCCAGATGTGTAACGGACGGTCCAGATCAACCTAATCTTTGAATGGACAATCTAGAACCCTCTGAGCTTGATCCAACGGTTGAATGAGCTCTGATTGGGATGAAATCTTCAGATCTTGATCAGAGTACTTGATCAGCCCTAACCCTAGCTTGGATTGCTTCGGATGGTCCCAGATGGCTCAGATCTAGCCGCTCTTGAATCGGAAGGCCCAGATTAATCCGAAGCTTGATAACTCGATCCGGGTCCACTTCTGACTCAAGTTTGACCCAGTATGCCCTAGGTCTAGGATCCTTTCATGCCTACAAAAATAGATCTAAAATTTAGTGGTAAAATAATTCAAAATTATCAAGATTTGCAATTAAGTCCAAAATAGAAGTAAGTTCTAAAACCTAGGGTAAATTCACAATTAAGCAAGAAAAACATGGATCAAACATGGATTTTAGCAACTAAAATAATCAATAAAATGGTACTTATCAGCTATCACCAAGTCCCCCTCGCCCCTGAGGACCAGGAGAATGTCAGTTTTGTGACGGCTAACGGCATGTACTGCTACAACGTCATGCCCTTCGGCTTGCGGAACGCGAGTGCCACGTACCAGCGGATGATGGACAAAGTCTTCAGGCACAAGATCAGGCAGAACATCGAGGTGTACGTGGATGACATCCTGGTCAAGACGGACAAGGGGGGACATGATATCCGACCTGGAGGAGACGTTCGCCATCCTGAGAGCACACAGGTTGAAACTAAACCCAGCTAAATGTTTGTTTGGGGTAAAAAGTGGTAGGTTCCTGGGGTACATGGTGACGGAGAGGGGGATCGAAGCCAACACGGAAAAGGTAAAGGCCATTCTAAATATGCCACCCCCGCGGAATTTAAGGGAAGTCCAGCGGTTGAATGGTAGGATCACAATACTATCCCGATTCATCTCCAAATCCGCAGACAAAGCCCTCCCCTTCTTCAAAATTCTAAGAAAAGTTGTTAAATTCGAATGGGATGACCAGTGTGAGAAGACCTTTGAGGAATTGAAGACCTATCTGGCAGATATCCCGTGTTAGTGATATGAGAGAAGTGTCCTAAGGCAATCGCCTTATGATTGTAAAACATTTATTTTAATAAATGATAATTCACTATTTGAGTATACATGCTTGTGTATTTGATTGGGATCTTAAACTCATCTACTGAATGTCCGCAATACAACTCACAGCATAAGAGAATTTGTGATGGGATCACAACTAGTGATTATCTCTAAATGTGCAAATGTGAAGTATTGAAAATATCCCTAGTCGATGAATTGATAAATACGGACACTATCAATTCTGTTGAGACTAGCATGAGTTATTCTCTAATCAGCTGATTCTCACTGGCTGGTGACATTGGGATGTCCGGAGATAAACATGGGTGCTAGTTAAGGGAACTAGTTCATTAGAGTGACTAGCTGTAAGACTTCATATGGAATCTATCTATAGATATGTCAATGAAGTTCTTACTGCGGCTTAAGTGCGATGTTCCTTTGACTTGTGGTGTTCAAGTCATCTTGGTCATGGAGACTTATACTTTAACATCTTAAGCAAGCATCTCCAAGGAGGTGTGGACCCAGGATGATTGGGTATAAGCCGAAGTGCCCGAAGATGTTTGAACAGCCTACAAAGGATTCACCACTCCTTGCGAGGAGATGTATACCCAGGCCTATCGTCGAATTGTTACTCAAAATCTCTGGCCAGAGTATATCATGTTAAGAGTGCAAGTCTCTTAAATACATGAGAGTAATTAGAAATCCAAAGGACGAGAAAGACATTACTTGGGCTAGGTGTGACGTAGTCAGCCTAGTGGGGACTGACACAAATAGACCGTGTCCTGAACCAAGTGGGTATAAGATGGTGAAGGGAATGGGGCACGATTCATTAGAGCTGCTGAAGGGTTTCAGAATAATTTCTTTTGGGGTCAAACCGTTGATCTTTCGATTAATTGGGGATCATGATGTACTACTAGGTGCCACTCATGATCGTTCTATAATTGGTTAATTATAGACGGCCAACATAAATCGAAAGTCACACGCACTACGAGTAATCCGAGGGATTTAAAATGAGTTGAAAATTGAATTTTTCGATCAAGAGAAATAAGTCGAATCTGAGTTAATCAGAGGCACAATGGAAGCTAAAAATGGCTAAGACTTTTGAAGGCTTTTTGGGCGAATTAAATGAGTTTAATTTGCGTTGGTTCGGCTCGGTTTGGGCCGGCCAAAGAGGGTACCAACCCTCCTTGGTTGGCCGGCCACCTATTGGGGAGATAACCAATTAATTTTGGTTTAATTAATAAAGTAAATCTAGCGCGATTTATTTTATAAATTATGGATAAATAAATTTGTATAAAGAAATTTATATAAATAAATTTATAGAAATTTATTCTTTTTATGGAAGTTAAAATAATCCATGAATTGGTTTATTTTAATTTTATAAAATCAATTATGAATTGATTTTTCCATAATAAGAAAGTTTATAAATTTCTTATAAAATTTATTCCATAATAAAAGGAGAGATTAATTAGTTTTATTATAAAGTTAGTTATAATAAAACTTGGTTTAAACGGAATAATTCATAAGAGAATTTATAGGATAAATTTCTTATGATAATTAATTAGTTTTATTATAAAGTTAGTTATAATAAAATTCATAAGAGAATTTATAGGATAAATTTCTTATGATAACTAATTAGTTTTATTATAAAGTTAGTTATAATAAAACTTAGTTTAAACGGAATAATTCATAAGAGAATTTATAGGATAAATTTCTTATGATAATTAATTAGTTTTATTATAAAGTTAGTTATAATAAAATTCATAAGAGAATTTATAGGATAAATTTCTTATGATAACTAATTAGTTTTATTATAAAGTTAGTTATAATAAAACTTGGTTTAAACGGAATAATTCATAAGAGAATTTATAGGATAAATTTCTTATGATAACTAATTTCGTTAATTCAGTTAAGAGGAGACTTGGCAAGGGAGAAGCAACTATATAAGGAACCATAGGCAAGCCTTGGATTCCTAAGATTTGGATAATCGAAATAGAGCTCTCCCCCTCTCTCTTCTCTTCTCTCCTCCTTCCCCCTCCCTTCCATTAGGGCCGGCGGCCACCCTAGCTCCATTAGGGCCGGCGCCCAACCTACACCAAGGCAAGGTGTTGCCGTGAGCTTTAAGGAGAAGAAGAAACCAACCAAGAAGAAGCGGATCACATCTCCCTCTCTCTCGGAATTCGATTCCGTTACTTCGTTGGTTAGTTTCCTTTTCTTCTCTTGATCTTCTTTGTTGTGCCTTCTGAGAATCTAGTAGTTCTCGTCGGCACAAAACTCGTGACTTTGCGAAGTCATCCCGAAGAGAACTCGGCGTGGACGCGAATAGAGGCGGAGCTTCCAAGGGACGCTACGGTTGGATCTCGTCCCTTACTTCGAGTTACGCGAGGTACTTGGTAAATTAGTTTACTTTTCCGCAAAGTTTTATTTTATGATTATGTCAACACACCATAAGATTGCATGCTAGATACGAAGTTAAAATAATTTAGGAAATTATTTTATGCAAATTCTTCCGCTGCACGTAAAAATTTAAAATTTTACGAACTCGTATCCTTGTCGACATGCACCCGGTCCCAACATCCCGACCCTGCATAAGCTAGTGGAAGAGGAGACATTATTCGTCTATTTATCAGTTGTCGAACAAGCGGTAGGATCGGTGCTTGTCCGAGAACAAGACCGGATACAACACCCCATCTATTTCTTCGGGCACCTGCTAAAGGACGCCGAGACGCGATACACCATGATGGAATAACTGGCCTACGCCTTGGTCCTGATGGCCCGAAGGTTACGGCCATACTTCTTAGCGCATCCCATCATGGTCCTCACTAACAGCCCGCTCGCCCGAGTCCTTACTAACCCCGAGGCGTCGGGCAGGCTCATCAAATGGACGACGGAGTTAAGCGAATACAGCATTGAGTACCAGCCTCGAACCGCCATCAAAGCACAGGCCCTCTCCGACTTCATGCTACAGACCGTCCCGGAGGCAGAGACCGAAGGTATGTGGAAGGTCTACGTGGATGGATCCGCCAACAGCCAGCATAGCGGAGTTGGACTATTATTGATCTCCCCTAGGGGAGACACACTGCATCTGTCTATCTGACTTCACTTCAAAGCTACCAACAACGAGGCTGAGTATGAAGCAATCCTGACAGGATTACATGCTACCAAACACCTGGGAGCTCATCGAATCACTGTCTATTCAGACTCGCAGTTGGTGGCTCAGCAAGTGGCGGGTGGTTTCGAAGTCAGATGTGAGCGGTTGCAAAGGTATGTGGCCCTTTATGAACAACTAAAAATCGCCTTCTCGGAGGTCATCTTGCAGAAGATCTCCCGGTCGGATAATGTGCAGGCCGACGAGTTAGCCAAGCTGGCCATGCCAGTTCCATATCTACCTGGCAGTTGGAGGGACCTAGTGTGACAGAAACAATGGTGGCCCAAATTGGAGGAGAGGTCAAAATGGGCATACCCACAGACTGGAGGGATCCCTACATAATATTCCTCCGGGACGAGTCCCTGCCGAGTGGGGGCCAAGAGAGTCAGCTGTTTCGCAGACGAGTGGAGAGGTTTACACTGGTCGGGGATCAGCTATACCGGAGAGCTTATGCCCGACCCCTCCTAAAATGCGTCGGGCCAGACGAGACTGGCTACGTAATGCGAGAGGTGCACGAGGGCATCTGTGGAAGCCATATTGGAGGAAGGGCCCTGCCCCGTAAGATCCTTTTGGCTAGATAGTTTTGGCCCACCTTGCAGGCTGACTCCCTCAACTTTGTGACCAGGTGTAAGTCTTGTCAGAGACATCAACATGTGTCTTACCGCCCAACGGAGCCATTGAGAGTTTCTACAGTATCGTGCCCGTTCGACCAGTGGGGAATGGACATTGTGGGGCCCTTCCCCATTGGGCCCCAGCAGAAGAAATTCCTGCTGGTCCTCATTTATAAATGGGTGGAAGCCGAACCTCTGGCCAAGATCACAGAAGGGGCGGTAATGAAGGTTCAATGGAAAGATATTGTCTGCAGATATGACATTCCTCATAAGCTGGTGTCGGACAACGACAGACAATTCTCCGGGCGTAGATTGAAGGAATGGTGTGAAGGGTTGGGCATTCAACAGGCCTTCACCTCCGTCGTATACCCACAAAGCAATGGACAAGCGGAGGTAGTCAATCGGGAAATTCTATGTGGGCTCAAAGTAAAATTGGATCATGTTGGAGGTAGCTGCGTCGAAAAACTTCCTAGCATCTTGTGGTCCTATCGGACTATCCTAAAGGAAGGAACGGGCGAGAGCCCTTTCCAGCTAGTCTACGGAGCGGAGGTCATCATTCCGGTGGAAGTAGGGGAAGAATCCCCACGCCGACAACACTATCGCAAAGAAGTTAACGACCAGGAGCGTTTGATTGATCTGGACCTCATATCAGAGGTACGAGACAAAGCTACAGCAAGATTGGAGGCCTATCGAAGGAGGATGCAGCTAGCCTACAATCGCAGGGTGATCGCTCGCAGCATTGAGATAGGTGATCGAGTCTGGAAAAGAATTAACCCGGTGGGTGATCCCAGGAAATTAGAGCCGCAATGGAATGACCCCTACGTTGTCATCAAAAAGCTTATAGGAGGTAGCTACTATTTGGACGACCATGAAGGCAGAAGACTGAAAAGGCCCTGGCATGTAAAGCATCTTCGCCCCTACTGTACTTCGGGAGTTGCCGTGTAATGCACTTTCGTTAATGTATGTTTTGCCTGCTTCACTGCCTTATAGTATAATCAATAAAGGATGTGGACGACATGTCATTATAGAAGTATTAAGTCCCCGTTTCTAATTAAACCCCACAGCCTCTCGGTGTGTAGGCTTGGCCTCGGAGCTGTACACGCCCGGCCAAGAGTTGATTAAACCCTACAACCTCTCGGTGTGTAGGCTTGGACTCGGAGTTGTACACGCCTGGCCAAGAGCTGATTAAACCCTACAGCCTCTTGGTGTGTAGGCTTGGCATCGGAGCTGTACACGCCCGGCCAAGACCTGATTAAACCTTGCAGCCTCTCGGTGTGTAGGCTCGGCCTCGGAGTTGTACACGCCCGGCCAAGAGCTGATTAAACCCTACAGCCTCTCGGTGTGTAGGCTTGGCCTCAGAGCTGTACACGCCTGGCCAAGAGCTGGTTAAACCCTACAGCCTCTCGGTGTGTAGGCTTGGCCTCGGAGCTGCACACGCACAACCAAGAGATGGTTAAACCCTACAACCTCTAGGTGTGCATGCTTGGCCTCGGAGCTGTACACGCCCGACCATTAGCTGGTTAAACCCTACAGCCTCTCGATGTGTAGGCTTGGCCTCGGAGCTGTACACGCCCGGTCAAGAGCTGATTAAACCCTACAGCCCTCGGTGTGCAGGCTTGGCCACGGAGCTGTACACGCCCGGCCAAAAGCTAGTTAAACCCTACAGCCTCTCGGTGTGTAGGCTTGGCCTCGGAGTTGTACACACCCAGCCAAGAGCTGATTAAACCTACAGCCTCTTGGTGTCTAGGCTTGGCCTCGGAGCTGCACACACCCGGCCAAGAGCTGGTTAAACCCTACAGCCTTTCGGTGTGTAGGCATGGCCTCGGAGCTGCACACGCCCGGCCAAGAGCTGGTTAAACCCTACAACCTCTCGGTGTGTGGGCTTGGCCTCGGAGCTGTAAATGCCCGGCCAAGAGCTGGTTAAACCCTACAACCTCTCAGTGTGTAGGCTTGGCCTCGGAGCTGTACACGCCCGGCCAAGAGCTGATTAAACCCTACAGCCTCTCGGTGTGTAGGCTTGGCCTCGGAGCTGTACACCCCCGGCCAAGAGCTGGTTAAACCCTACAGTCTCTCGGTGTGTAAGCTTGGCCTCGGAGCTGTACACGGCCGACCAAGAGCTGATTAAACTCTACAGCCTCTCGGTGTGTAGGCTTGGCCTCGGAGCTGCACACGCCCGACCAAGAGCTAGTTAAACCCTACAGCCTCTCGGTGTGTAGACTTGGCCTCGAAGCTGTACACGCCCGGCCAAGAGCTGGTTAAACACTATAGCCACTCGGTATGTAGGCTTGGCCTCGGAGCTGTACACGCCCGACCAAGAGCTGATTAAACCCTATAGCCTCTCGGTATGTAGGCTTGGCCTCGGAGCTGCACACGCCCGGCCAAGAGCTGGTTAAACCCTATAGTCTCTCGGTGTGTAGGCTTGGCCACAGAGCTGTAAACGCCCGACCAAGTGCTAGTTAAACCCTACAACCTCTCGGTGTGTAGGCTTGGCCTGGAGCTGTACACGCCCTGCCAAGAGCTGATTAAACCCTATAGCCTCTCGGTGTGTAGGCTTGGCCTCGGAGCTGTACACGTCCGGCCAAGAGCTGGTTAAACCCTACAGTCTCTCGGTGTGTGAGCTTGGCCTCGGACCTGTACACGCCCCGCCAAGAGCTGATTAAACCCTACAGTCTCTCGGTGTGTAGGCTTGGCCTCGGAGCTGCACGCCCGGCCAAGAGCTGGTTAAACCCTATAGCCTCTCGGTGTGTAGGCTTGGCCTCGGAGCTATACACGCCCGGCCAAGAGCTGGTTAAACCCTACAGCCTCTCGATGTGTAGGCTTGGCCTCGGAGCTGTACACGCCCGGCCAAGAGTTGATTAAACCCTACAGCCTCTCGTGTGTAGGCTTAGCCTCGGAGCTGCACACGCCCGGCCAAGAGCTGGTTAAACCCTACGACCTCTCGGTGTGTAGGCTTGGCCTCAGAGCTGTACACGCCCGGCCAGGAGCTGATTAAACCCTAGAGCCTCTCGATGTGTAGGCTTGGCCTCGGTGCTGTGCACGCCCGGCCAAGAGCTGATTACACCCTACAGCCTCTCGGGGTGTAGGTTTGGCCTCGGAGCTGTACACGCCTGACCAAGAGCTGATTAAATCCTACAACCTCTCGGTGTGTAGGCTTGGCTTCGGAGCTGTACACTGTACGAACCCTACCAAAAAACAAATAAAAGCCTCATGTCCGCTCCAGCTACACAGGACTGAGGCTGAACGAGAATCACGCTAAAAACAAGGGGGTCAACCATAGATCAAGTAAATATTTGCCCTAGGATCAGAGAATTCAAAAATAAGTAAGCTATAGCGGTCAGGGGAGGATGGGAGGAGGACAAGCACATAGTAAGGGGCGCCCTACAAAGCCCGCTCTTCGTGGGAAAGGTCATCCCAGACACGTTGAATAGTTATTGCGCTCAAATCAGAGCCCAGTTTCAATAACTGGTCCTTCTCCAACTGCTTGATGGCGCTGTGGAAGCCCTGTTTGAGGGTCTTAAATGCTTGGGTAGCCACCAGATTGGCGTACTCCTCCGACTCCAAAAATTTGGCCTTGTAGGCCGCCTCCATCTTAGATACTTGAGGTACTGAATCTTTTGGCTGCTGCTGGACCCTGAGTTCGGTTTCGGATTTGGCCAGCTTTAGTGCCTCCACCTCTAAGAGCAGGCGCGCCTGAACCTCTTGTACTTTGTGGAGCTGTTGAGAGGCAGCAGCAGCCTGGGCGTTAGCTCAGATCACTTGATCCTGGAGATTAGCTGCGTGAGAGCTCGACAGTTCTAAGTCGTGTGCTCGCAAAGCCATCACGCGCTCTTGTTCTGCGCCTCGGTCCTCCGGGATTTTCTTAGCAGACTCCAAATGATTAACTTGGTCAGACAACTCTTCATTACGGGCCCGGAGTTGCTCTCACTCTTGCAATAGTTTTCGTAAGTCCTCTTCTAGAGCCTGGTTCCTCTCGGACCCCAAGCGTTCCCGAAGTTTGTACCCGTGCAGGGTATCCTCGGCCGCTATTAAGGAGGACAGGTAATGATCAGCTTTCTCTCGGAGGACCCGGCTGAACTCTAGTTGTAGGAGGCCGACCTCACGAGCCCGGCCTGTTTCTGCCTCAGCATCCGCCACCTGCTGCAGGAGATTCTCAGTAACCCCTCCAGAATGCAGTAGACGGCTCATGGCCACGCAGTTCGAAGCAACCTGGAAGGGGGTCAATAAAGATAGTCAGTGAAAGGAGGCTAAGAGGAAGTGAGGAGCACGATCGAGGTATTTACCGCCAATAAGGATTGGTGCAACATGCCCAGGTATTGGGCTGATCCGGCTACCCGCCACGGCGGACCAGGAGCCCCCACAGTAGGGGGAGCGGAGGAGCTAGGGACGTCGCTGGGGTGGGGGACGCCTTCCTCCGAACTTGAAGCGCTCGGTGATGCCCCTGTAGTGACCCCCTCTATACGAATAGATGGGGAACTGTCGATAGCCTTCTTCGTCGCTCGGGGAGCCTTCCGATGGGAGCGAGGCGGTCCCATGGGTACCTCCTTGCCGTGAAGAAGGTCGGCTGTAGGGGATGTGGCACTCGTAACAGGAGAAGACATAGCAATGACGGAGGAGGGGGGTCCGACCCCGACCACTGGAAACTGAGAGGTTGTATCCTCAGAGGTAGTTGGGCGTAAGCCTTTCTTCAATCGTTTTAGGGGGTGATCCCGTTGGGATCGTCGTTCGTGCCATTTCTTCCCAGACACAGGGACAGTGGTGGGCACGCCAAACGAAGAAGGGGCCTTTTTCTGTGAAGCCTTTAGAAAGGTGACTGGGGGCTCTCCTTGAGAGACCAGGGGCAGGGTCGAGATGTCATCACCAGGGGGGACCTCCGGCACTGCGGGGCCCGCTGACAGCTCTCCCTCCCCTTCGCCACCCTCGGAGGGGATTCCTGCGGGAGTAGAAGATACTAGTTGTAGGATCGCTTGCGTTCGCTAGAGGGGGTGAATAGCGTTTTCCGGTTCGTTCTTGTACCTACGTTGTTAGTTGCACAGCGGAAATAATAATGAAGAAAACAAACAACGCTAACAACCCGCTTTTACTTGGTATCCACCCCGGCCGGGTGACTAATCCAACAATCCGTCGGTGGATCACTCCCTGGATAACCTCCGGCTAGCTCTCGTCGCTCCTTGTGGGTGGAGAAACCTCACCACAAACTCTTCGACAATCCCGAGCACAAAGACTACTATCTTGCCTTTAACCAAGATAAGATTCGTCAAGAATCTCAGCCACCACGAAGTCCTCTTTAAATAGGACTCGGGCTGAAACCCTCGCTACCAGTCGACTGCCAATTTACCAGTCGACTGGTCTAGCCTTAATTGCTAGCCAATGGCTAGTTTTCGGGGTTACCAGTCGACTGCCATTTTACCAGTCGACTGGTCCAGCCCCGAAATCATTCTATGAGTTTTATCAGTCGACTGCCTCCCAGGCAGTCGACTGCCCCACTCACACACCTAGGGTTTCCCTTCCCGAGTACACATCTCTCAGCACTCGTGCCCTCACGACTCGACTGACTCCTCATCCGCAACCTCGACTATTGCCATCGCGCCCTCTTCATCTTCAGCTCCCGTCCCTCGGATGCACGCAAGCCTCCAGCTTGCCTCCATGTCATCCTTCACGCATGCCTCGAAGTCCGCGCCCATCAGCTCATTGTCCCTGCTCTCCAAGGTCTCTCGGGTGCACACAAGCCTCCAGCTTGTCTCCATGCCACCCTTCACCGTACCGAGGCCGTCCAGTCAAGTACATATGTGTAACCTGTACAACCTGCACACTCAACATACACATATAAGAACGCAAGGGTAAACCTAACTTGAACCCTTTGCCCAAACATCAAAACATTTGGTCACTCCGGACCACAGATTGCCTCAACAATCTCCCCTTTTTGATGTTTGGCAATACGTTTAAGTTAGGGAAAGCAAAATAGTAGTCAATAGCAAAAACAATGCTAAAATCATGCATATGCAATGCATACATGGATCCTATCCCAAGGCATCCCACACCTAACCCTCCAAGTTAGGAATTTTCTACACCTAACCCTCCAAGTTAAGATTTTTACCACCTAACCCTCCAAGTTAGGACTTCTCAACACCTAACCCTCCAAGTTAGGACTTTTCACGGGCTTTTTAAAGCTTCTCCCAAGCTCCTCCTACATCGGACTTACAAAGGCTTTTTAAGAACCTCTCCCAGGTTCCCCTTACGCCAAAAATGGAGCAACCATGTTCCCCCTTAATCTTAGCTCCCCCTAAACCTAGGGTTTCTAGCAAAGGAGTGTTTGGTTTCCCAACTTAAACCCAACAGTTCTCTCCCTTTGCCTAACCTCAAAAAGAACCCAATAATATCCCAATCATTGGTTCTTTTAATCTCTAATGACCACAAACAATGTGTACTAGCCCCCCATACACTTAGTTTTCATCATTTGGACCACAAATCTGCTGCTGATACAAAAATTAGCCATTACCAGTCAACTACCCCCAGGGCAGTCGATTGATACTCTGAAAATCAGAATTTCAGCCTTTCTGACGAAATTCAAAAATGCGCCAGAAATTCCACAAATCTCTAAAAATTCTCAAATTTTGTGGAGACATTTGTGGTACCCATACCTACTTGGGAAAATACATTCTAAAATGTATCTATCACCATTCCCAAGTTCGACATAAAATCCAAAACTAGCAAAAAGGTTCACTCAAACCTTAACTAAAAGTCCTAGTTTTGTTTCCCCTTGATGTCTCTGCCCATACTAATCCACAATGCATTCCTAACATTGATTTATATGGAAATTGCACATCAAAAACCAACCTTCATGCTATATGACCCCGATGTCATATTCCAATGCATGAAACTCAAAAACACCGTGCCAAAATCCAGGAATTGAGACTCAAGTCCGTCTTCAATTCTTTTGGCACGCTCCATGGTCCATCTAGAACTCTAGGAGCACCCCCTCCCAAGGTCCACTCACCATATATCCCAAAGGCTCCTAAAGCTCCCCCTTGAGCTCTTAGCCCTAGACACCTCCCTAGGTGACTCAACCATCACTAGGCCACATCGGTGTTCCACCGGTGACTCTTGGCCTACAAACTTTACACTCTTAACCTTAGACACATCGTCTTTGGTTAAGTCATTCTTTTTCCCTTTAAATGACATCTCCTTGCCATTTTTGGACTCCCCCTTCTTGCCATAGTCATATGCTACCCTAGCATATTTCTTTCCCTTGGCATGTGAGTTCTTAGACCGGTATCCCAACCCCGATCTATCATTGATACTGTTTAAACCACCCAACATCATATCCAAACCCTTAGATCCAACCGTGAATCTCTCTAGGATTTTCTCTAATTTATTAAGCCTCTCTCTCCAGGCTTGATTTTCCCTTTCTAGACCTTTAACCTTAGAGTCCATAGGTTCACTTTGAACATTCTTAGACCTATCCATTTTCCTAGGCACATTCCTTCCCTTCTTGGGATTAGTGTCATGATCCGTAGGTCTAAAGGTCTTAGGTTTATCATGATGCATGTCTTTCCTAGGGTTTTGATCTATCTTGTTAACCCTAGTCCTATCATTATATTTAATACTAAAATTGTGCATCATTAAGCATTTTTCATTAACACTAGCATGCATGGATGGGTAATTAACATGATTTTTAAAATGCAAGGAAGAACTTGAAATTGAATTACTTTTTAACATAGGGTTAGGAATTACCTCCCTTACCCTTATAGTCCCTCCTTGTTGTGAACTTCTTCTTTTCCTTCTTTGCTCCTTCTCCCATCTTCTCATGTGCTCCATTTTCTTGAGCTCTCCACTCTTTGAGCATTTCGTGTGGTAGTGCCCTAGCTCACCACACATGAAGCATCGAATCATCTTTTTCTTTTCTTGGGCTTCTCCATTCCTATAATTCATGTTAGATTTAAATTGAATGGAATTAGGTTTAGATTTTACCTCCATTTTACCTTTCGGGCACTTGTCCTTGTAGTGCCCCTTTTCGTTGCAACCAAAGCATGTGATGTGCTCCTTTCTCTTGGCTTTGGTGGGGGTTGAGGTTTCTTCTTGCTCTTGTATGGATGAGGGTCTCTCCTCCCCCTCAATCCTTGAAGTTGATACTTCCTCTTCTTCTCATTTACTTGAGGATGTGGGTATTTCACTTGATGAGGTAGATGACTCTTCTTCCTCCTCTTGGTCTTCTTGGGCTATTGACAGTACTTCTCCGGGCTCTTCAACTATTTGAATTGATGTAGGGTTCTCGTGATATCTTTTCAACTTATCCCATAATTCACATGCGTTTTGGTATTCCCCTACATCACTCAAAATTTTATTAGGCAAAATATTTTTCAAAATACTAATTACCTTCTCGTTGGCCCGAAATTGTTCTTGTTGATCTTTGTCCCAATATCTAGGACGAAGCCTCTTTCCGTACTTGTCCTTTGAAACTTTGAAGGGCTCTTCAAGTGCAATTCTACATTCCCACTCTATCGCGAACCACGTCTTCATTCTCGACTTCCAATACCTGAAATCTTCATGGTCGTAGGGCGGTGGAGTGTAAATATTGTCCCTGCTCTCCAAGGTCTCTCGGGTGCACACAAGCCTCCAGCTTGTCTCCATGCCACCCTTCACCGTACCGAGGCCGTCCAGTCTGTTGGATCGAGAGAACCGATAGAGGGGGGTGAATATCAGAAAACGTTCAGATTTAAGAAATAGAGAAATTACGTAGCGGAATCAAAACAATCACGAACACAGGTAGTTTTACTTGGTTCGGAGCCTAGGTCGACTCCTACTCCAAGGCCCACGGTCGTTGACCGTTTTCTGCGGGCAATTCTATAAGTTCGCAAATCAGTTTATAAGATTGAATTTACAAGTATGGTAAAGTAAACTTTTTAAAAGAAACTCTTCTTTTACCGACGTCCGATGTAGGTTGTCTTTTCGGAGCAGCGGGACGTCGTCGGCGCTTGAGTCTTGAGTCGGAAGGTTTCTGGATCAGGGCGCGGGAGCAGAAGAGCGTGTATGCGTTCGAAAGATTTGTTATCTTGAAGCCTTGGTTCGAGGGTCCTTTTATAGCACCTGGGGGCGCCCGAAATGTCGGGGGCGCCCCCCCCCCCCACGTGTCAGCCGATCCGCTTTGCTCTCGGTCAGCTCTGATCCCTTGAAACTCGGGATCAAGTTTTGACCGGGGCGCCTGGGATGCTGGGGGCGCCCGAATTGACCGGGTCAGACTCTTATCCTCTTGGCTTCGCTGGAGCTACATCGACTGCTTGACCTAGGGGCGCCCAGACCATCCGGGATGCCTGGGAGCAGCGGGGACGCCCGGGAGCACGGGGGCGCCCTGTCCAATAGCTGCAGACGCAGTTTCTTTGCTTCAGCTGTTTGTGTTCACCTTGGGGGCGCCCCGCCCATAAGCTGCCGAAGCTTATAAATGCTATGCTTCTTTTGTATTCACCTTGGGGGCGCCCGGGACACTCCGGGCGCCCTACTCAGCTTCTGCCTCACTCCTTTGAGGCTCTCTGAGCTGCAGACACTCGTTCCTTCGGTCCTGCATCCAGGGTTAGTCCAAAACAACATAGAGCAATATTATATTAATTTTATACAGCCTTAGCTGTCTTGGTTCTGACTTTGGGTCTCCAAAATGGAACCCTAGGTCGAACCGACGCCTACTGTTCCCTCGATGGGGAACGCATCTTCACCTACTCCTCTCGGGAGAATGTACCTGATGCCAACCGGCTCCTCTGATTGGACTTTTGCCTAGCAGTCCTTTGCCAGGTCTTGGATACCAAGCTGTCCTTCGCCCGGTGCCTAACATTCCTTTGCCAGGTCTTCAGTCCCAAGCTGTCCTTCGCCTGGTGCCTAGCAGTCCTTCGCTAGGACTTTTTACCCTGGCATTCCTTCGCCAGTGCCTAGCAGTCCTTCGCTAGGGCTTTTTACCCTAGCATTCCTTCGCCAGTGCCTAGCAGTCCTTCGCTAGGACTTTTTACCTTGGCATTCCTTCGCCAGTGCCTAGTGGTCCTTTGCTAGGACTTTTCCTGCACACTTGAGTAACATGTTAGATAACAAATAAGACTTAACTTTTGAACCCTTTTGCCATTATCAAAACTCAGGTTCGACTTGGGGGCTTTCTGCACCAACAATCTCTCCCTTTTTAATTTATGGCAATCCAGGTTCAAAAAGTTAAGTTAATAAGAGCAAGTAAAACTAGATTTTATTCCCTCCCCCTGGAAGGAATCTCCCCCTAGATTTTTCAAAAATTCGTGGGGTTTTTGAGAATTAATTCTAAGTTTAAGGATGAATTTTTACTTAGAATTATTTTCAACAGAAAATAAGTTTAGTTGTGTACTTTGAAAACTTAAGTTTAAGTACTTGGGAAACTTTTGAAAACTTGAGTTTAAAGTACTTAGATAGTTTTTGAAAATTTTTGGGTTTAGAAAGTATTTACAAAGATTTTGAAATCATGAGTTTGAGTACTAAGGACAATTTTGAAGCCTTAAGCTTAAAGTACTCACAAGTTTTGAAAACTTTTTAAGTTTTAAAGTACTTGGTAAAATTTGAAAAACTTAGTTTTAAGTACTTAGAAAGGTTTTGAAAAGCTTAGAAAACACTTTGAAAAGCTTAAGTACTTACAAAAGTTTTGAAAAACTTATGTACTTAGAAAATTTTGAAAAACTTAATATTTTTGAAAAACTTAGTATTTTTGAAAAACTTAGTACTTTTTTAATAAAAGATGGAGTTTGAAATTTTGAGATTTAAATTTTTAAACTGGAAAAAATTTTAAACTCTCTCCTTTCCTAAAATCTCCCCCTTTGCCATATATCAAAAGCAAATAAGTGCAGCAGAAACAGAATAATTACAGAAAATAACTTGCATGATTTTGCTGTACTGAACCAATTTATGATAAGAATTAAACCAAGTCAGTTTCAGTTTCCTTTTTTTTTTAGGGACCTGTCTAACCCAATTAGCTACTTACTAACTGTTATAAGCAGTAGTTTTTGCTAGGGTTAGTCAAGTTAAGTGTTCTGTTCAAGTTAGATTTTCTAAACTTGCCACTTAACTTGATTACTGTGTCAGTTGTATTTAGTGCCCCAATTACTGCAGATGCACTGACTTAAAACATCTTGAATTAAGGCAAAGACCTAAGCATCTCAACCCTTTCTAGGTTATCAATCAAAAGTACCCTAAGGTGCTTGTGAGATGATGGCTTCTAAGTATATAGGTGCATGCAGTTCTAGGGTTAGGGCCTAAGCTAAGTCCATTTGTGAAAAGCCCTAGTTTTGAAGGGGGCAGTTTAAAATAAAACTAAGTCGAAAAACTTATTTTTCAAACTTTTTCAAAGCTAAGTAAAAAGATGATTTTGAAAGCATTTAAAAACTATTTTAAGAGTAGTAAGAAAACCACCAAAATAGAGTAAACATATTCTACTAAGCATAGTCCTAACTGCCTTCTTAGTGAGCTGAACTCAGACTCAGGTAGCGGTTTAGTGAATATATCAGCTAGGTTGGATTTAGAGTCTATGTGTTTAAGTACTATTTCACCCCTGGCTACATGGTCTCTTACAAAGTGATGTTTAACTTCTATATGTTTAGTTCTTGAATGTTGGATTGGGTTCTTAGTTAGATTAATTGAGCTTATATTGTCAATGAATATTTGAGTTTGGGTGTAGCTGAGCTGGAAGTCCTTAAGAGTGTGCATCATCCATAAGAGTTGTGCTACACATTCTCCTAGGACAACGTATTTGGCTTCAGTTGTGGATAGGGCTACACAATATTGTTTTCTACTGCACCAACTTACTATACTCTGTCCTAACAGTTGGCAGCTTCCACTTGTGCTCTTTCTATCTAATTTGCAACCAGCATAATCAGAATCCGAGTATCCTGACAAATCAAAGGTTGAGGTTCTAGGATACCAAATCCCTACATTTAGGGTGCCCTTTACATATCTTAGTATTCTTTTTAGGGCTGCTAAGTGTGTTTCCTTAGCACAAATTTGGTATCTAGCACACATCCTTACGGCAAAAAGAATATCAGGTCTGCTGGCTGTAAGGTACAATAGACTACCTATCATACTTCTATAGAGTTTAAGATCTACTGATTTACCATCCGGGTCACTATCTATTTTTATATTAGTGGCCATGGGAGTACTTATGCTTTTAGAGTTATCCATTTTAAATTTATATATTAACCCTTTTGCATATTTGGATTGATGGACATAGTTTCCATCCCTAGTTTGTTTAATTTGTAAGCCTAGGAAAATGTTAAGCTCACCAACTAAGCTCATTTCAAATTCATTTTCCATTATTTTAACAAATTCTTTTAGAAAGTTTGAGTTGGTGGACTCAAAGATTATGTCATCTACGTAGATTTGGGCAATAAATATATCTTTTCCTAGGGTTTTAATAAATAAGGTTGAGTCAATTTGTCCTTATTTAAATTCTTTAGAAATTAAGTAAGTTGATAAGCGTTCATACCAAGCCCTAGGTGCTTGTTTTAGTCCATATAGTGCTTTAGTAAGTTTGAACACGTGGTCAGGTCTTTCTAAGTCCTCAAACCCAGGGGGTTGTTCTACATAAACTTCTTCTTTAATGAATCCATTTAGAAAGGCTGACTTTACATCCATTTGACTTATGCTAAGCAAGTAAAAATTGAATTGTTCAACCAAGAGTACTTTCTTAATAATAAAGTTAGATTTGAGTTCAATATTACCTGACCCAATTACCTTGAGTGTGCCATTGTTGCCAAATGACACAGAGCCTAGGTTCTTGAGCTTGAGTTTAATGAATTTCAATTTATCTCCAGTTATGTGTCTGGAGCAACCGCTATCCAACATCCATTGGTCCAAATCTTTATGTTCCTACACATAAAGAGTTTTGTTGATTTGGATCCAATTAGAATCAGGAATAGCTAAATTGATTTTCACAGCCTAATCTGTCTCACCTAAATCTAGGGTTTTCAATCATGTTATCCTTATAGGTTTTGTGAGACAGGTTTTGATAAAAGACTTTTAAAAAAACATAATTTATTCTGTAGGTCTTAAATAATTTTGAAAACAGTTGAATTTATTTGAAAAATATTTAAGTCTACAAGTAACTGAAAATTTGTGTTAGATTTAAATTTTACAAAGACTAATTTGAATTTGAATTTCAAAAATTGGCTTCCAGGTCTTGGCGAGGCACTAGGCCTTCTTTGGCCGTAGCCTTATTGGATCATCAACCCTTTCCTTGACAAAGCCTTTTAATGAAATTTCATTTTCAAAATTATTCTTTGAAAAATTCTGGTCTAACTAGTTTGGGTCTTGGATCGGTAGCTTCAGCTAGTTTCACCAGTCTAAAGAGGCCAAGTGTACTTGACCTTATTAGAATTGATTTCCCTAACGTACTATCATCTCACCTCCTCCCAATACTATGTTGTCAATTTTTAGTTAAGTTGGTTTGGTCCTTAAACTAACCATTCCTATATCTAAGCATGATAAATTACAGAAATTAAATAAACAAGCAACCAAGCAAATTGCAAGCAAGAATTGAATTTTATCTAATAATAACTATTGTTTTCAATTTGGCTCCCCCTGGACTATAGCCACGATAATGGTTTGGCAAGATGTGAATCTTATCTTTGGGGATCCAATATTGGTTTGATTCAATTTGTTTGTTCAGACATAGTTTTGGTACCCATGCCTGAACTTTAGGTCTGGACTAGTTTAGTACAGCATAGTAGGATCTTTGTCGAGACTTGGTTCTATAACCTAGTCCGGATCGATTTAGAACCGATTTCTGTTTTTCAAGAATCATGTCAAGATTCTTGGAACCAAAAGTGAATCGTTCTAAGGCTGATCTAAGATCCTTAACCTGAGTTTTCAGGGAGAAGTTCTCTTTCTCAAGTTTTTCAACTTGAGTAGAGGTTCCTTCTTGAACCTTCTCAGTTAAGGGTTTAGGGTCAGCTCCCTCTTTCAGGAGTTTTACTTCCTGTCGGAGGGATTCGATTCGGAGTTTGGCTTTCGCCAAATCTCGAGAAAGATAAGATATTAACTCATTTAATTGATTTCTAGTAAATCCACTTATCTTGATTTCGCCGTCCTCTGAGAATGTCAATCTGCCGTCGTCCTGTTCTGATTCTGACTCGGTCTCAACTTCTTCTGAGGCGGTTAGTGCGAGTAGATTTGATTGTGGGACCTCTTCTTCTTCGGAGGAGGAGGACTCGTCCCACGTTGCTTGAAGTGCCTTCTTCTTCCTTCTATTCTTTTTGGTCTCCTTCAGGTTCGGACACTCTGTCTTGTAGTGACCTTTCATCTTGCACTCGTAGCAGGTCACGTTGGGCTTGTTCTTTTCGTTTGCGGGTTCAGCTGGTTCATCCTTTCTTCTACTGGCTCGTCGTTTGTTGGTTTGGTTCTTTAATTCCTTGTAGTAGTTTCTTACCAGTCGAACCAGCTTAGGTCTATCTCCTTCTTCGTCTTCTGAGTCTGAGTCTGAGTTAGACTCGGGTTCAGGTTGAGACTTTTTCTTTGTTGTCCTTCCAGTTGAACCTGCAACAAAGGCAATACCTTTCTCGGCCAAATTGCAGTTAGTCTGTTCATGTAACTCTAATTCAGAGAACAATTCATCTAACTTAACTTTTGAAAGGTCCCTTGAAACCTTGTATGCATCTACCATAGATGCCCACAAGGTGTTTCTAGGGAAAGCATTTAAAGCGTACCTTATTAAGTCACAGTTTTCTACCTTGTGACCGATGATGTGCAGTCCGTTCATCAGTTCCTGGATTCGAGCGTGAAGCTGAGCTGCTGTTTCGTTGTCGGTCATTTTAATTGTATACAGCTTGTTCAGGAGGAGATCCCTCTTGCTGATCCGAGTGTCTGATGTTCCTTCGTGCAGCTCGATCAGTTTCCCCCACAGCTCCTTGGCACTGTTGAAAGGGCCCACCCGGTTCAGCTCTTCTTTTGTTAAGCCGCATTGAAGGGTCTGGGTCGCCTTTGCATCCGCTTCAATTTTCCGTTTCATAGCGGTGTCCCACTCTGTGTAGCTTTGAGGTACTCCTTTAGCATTTCTCGGAATCTCCAGTCCGGACTGGATGATTATCCACATGTCCACCTAAGTTTTCAGGTGGACCTCCATTCGACTTTTCCAGTAGGAAAAGTCTTCTCCACTGAAAAGAGGAGGTCTGGCTGTGCTGAATCCTTCTTGCATGGCCATTTTATCTGAAATGAAAACTATATAAAAAAATATCCCAAGACTTGGTCTTGGTTAGTAGTGCGGGATAAATAAAAATATTTGTCGAGGGGTGTTGCACCAGCCTCGATCAACGAGAAGAAATTCGAACGAAAAAGAAATACTAGAAAAATTTCGAACAAAAAAGGTATTAGAAGAATTTTGAACGAAAGAAAACAAATATTAAAAGAAAATTCGAACGAGAAAAAATATTAAAAAAAAATTTAAAAAAAAAATCTGAAAAATTTTCAAATTGGTGGTTGCACCAAATTTGAACTTCCCCGCTCTGATACCACTTGTTGGATCGAGAGAACCGATAGAGGGGGTGAATATCGGAAAACGTTCAGATTTAAGAAATAGAGAAATTACGCAGCGGAATCAAAACAATCACGAACACAGGTAGTTTTACTTGGTTCGGAGCCTAGGTAAAGTATGGTAAAGTATACTGCGGGCAATTCTATAAGTTCGCAAATCAGTTTACCAGATTGAATTTACAAGTATGGTAAAGTAAACTTTTTAAAAGAAACTCTTCTTTTACCGACGTCCGATGTAGGTTGTCTTTTCGGAGCAGCGGGACGTCGTTGGCGCTTGAGTCTTGAGTCGAAAGGTTTCCGGAGCAGGGCGCGGGAGCAGAAGAGCGTGTATGCGTTCGAAAGATTTGTTATCTTGAAGCCTTGGTTCGAGGGTCCTTTTATAGCACCTGGGGGCACCCGGAATGTCGGGGGCGCCCCCCCCCCACGTGTCAGCCGATCCGCTTCGCTCTCGGTCAGCTCTGATCCCTTGAAACTCGGGATCAAGTTTTGACCGGGGCACCCGGGACGCTGGGGGCGCTCGAATTGACCGGGTCAGACTCTTATCCTCTTGGCTTCGCTGGAGCTGCTTCGACTGCTTGACCTGGGGGCACCCAGACCATCCAGGGGCCCGGGAGCACGGGGGCGCCCTGTCCAATAGCTGCAGACGCAGTTCCTTTGCTTCAGCTGTTTGTGTTCACCTTGGGGGCGCCCGGGAGCACGGGGGCGCCCCGCCCATAAGCTGCCGAAGCTTATAAATGCTAAGCTTCTTTTGTATTCACCATGGGGGCACCCGGGACACTCCGGGCGCCCGGGACACACCGGGCGCCCGGGACACTCAGCTTCTGCCTCACTCCTTTGAGGCTCTCTGAGCTGCAGACACTCGTTCCTTCGGTCCTGCATCCAGGGTTAGTCCAAAACAACACAGTGCAATATTATATTAATTTTATACAGCCTTAGCTGTCTTGGTTCTGACTTTGGGTCTCCAAAATGGAACCCTAGGTCGAACCGACGCTTACTGTTCCCTCGACGGGGAACGAGTCCTCACCTACTCCTCTTGGGAGAATGTACCTGATGCCAACCGGCTCCTCCGATTGGACTTTTGCCTAGCAGTCCTTCGCCGGGTCTTGGATACCAAGCTGTCCTTCGCCCGGTGCCTAGCATTCCTTCGCCAGGTCTTCAGTCCCAAGCTGTCCTTTGCCTGGTGCCTAGCAGTCCTTCGCTAGGACTTTTTACCCTGGCATTCCTTCGCCAGTGCCTAGCAGTCCTTCGCTAGGACTTTTTACCCTGGCATTCCTTCGCCAGTGCCTAGCAGTCCTTCGCTAGGACTTTTTACCCTGGCATTCCTTCGCCAGTGCCTAGCAGTCCTTCGCTAGGACTTTTTACCTTGGCATTCCTTCGCCAGTGCCTAGCGGTCCTTTGCTAGGACTTTTCCTGCACACTTGAGTAACATGTTAGATAACAAATAAGACTTAACTTTTGAACCCTTTTGCCATTATCAAAACTCAGGTTCGACTTGGGTGCTTTCTGCACCAACACAGTCAAGTCCATATATGTAACTTGTACAACCTGCACACTCAACATACACATATAAGAACACAAGGGTAAACCTAACTTGAACCCTTTGCCCAAACATCAAAACACTTAATCACTCCGGACCACAGATTGCCTCAACACTAGTCCGGGGATCAAGGCTTGTTCATGGGTCTGGTCCCACTTCAGAAACTTATTCTTCGCAAGAGAAAGTAGGGTGTCGCCTGCAAGGTAAAAGACAGAAGGGCGTCAGCAAGTACCAACTGAGCGCTATACTAGGGGCAAAGCAACTCACGCAGATTGGAGCTGAGGGGGGTAATCTTCGGGCTAATCTCCGCCCGGTAAAGGAGCTCCTCGCACTGCACCAACTGGAGCCCATGGAATTCCATCCCGACCATGATACTCTTAGCCCGTTGATATCCCGCATCCTATTGGAAATCCCCCAGGTCGGGAGTAGGAGGCAAGTCCTCTAGCCAATGGATATCGCTGAAAGGACGCTCGAGAAGCCGGATATAGAAAATTCTCTCCTTCCACCCCTTGTGAGAGGAGGGAAGGCCTCCCAAAAATCTATGACCACCACGAGCGGTGAAGCCAAATGCCCCATGAATCCCAATAGGAGCGAAGAAGAAATGGAAGAATCGGGGGGTTAGAGGAATGTTGAAAAGTTTGAAGAGAACCAGAGCCTCGCTCATCTGAGCGAAAGCATTTGGGGTCAGTTGTTGGAGCGGGATGCGGAAATAATGTGCAACATTCATGAAGTAAGAGGGGATAGGGAAGCGCAACCCTAGTTCCATTTGCCCTAGGAAGAAGGTGTAAAAATCCTCGTCGGTGGTTACCGACCGTTGATCTGCGGTGAGGACTCTCACCTCCCAATCTGCCGGAATGCCATATTTTTGACAAGCGGCCTGGAGGGAGTCCGACTTCACCTTGGAGGAGATAGTTTCATACCACTCGGGATGAAACCCTAATTCTCCCAAAGAGCATTCATCCAAGCCTGAAGACTTCTTTATCTTTACCATCGGAGCCTGGGGGGAGGAAGGAGGGGCGCGTAGAACAAAGGAGAAGGTACTCTCGTCGGGAGAACGCTAGCGAGAAGGGCAAGTAAGGGAGGAAAACTCAGGACGGCAGCCAGGGTAAGGTTGTCGCAGGGCGCCGTTACACCCACTTTTATAGGAAAGCGACACCTCCCCCGAGGCAATCGAGGGCCAGCATGTTGAGGGTATTTGCAGGCTGTCCCGAGGATCGGCTAGTTATCAATTGTCATCGTTTCGTATGACCCGTAATGCGCCGCAAAGCTAGGAAAAAAGACACGTGACCCCGCAGCATGCGCTAGGTAACCCTGATACCTCAGATGCCCCAAAAATCGCAGGAGTCAGGGGACACATTCAAAGAAGCAGCCCGGGTCAAGAGACTCGGGGAATATATCCGAAAGCCCGGATGCGAAAAAAAAATGAACAAGATTCCAGGATTATGGCAAGGACGAGCGCGAAGACACAGACCCAGGCGAGTTCAACTTCTTCATCCCGGCACTAGTCTGATCAGTCAGTCACACTTCCTTCGATCAGACTTGAAGGAAGGGACTTGTGATAGGGCTGGGTATCCTGGGCCCAACACGGGGATGAAGAAGTTGGGGACGCGACATGACCTCCCCTCTCGGGCCCCGAGACCCCCTTTCGGGGACGCACTCGGGAAGATCAGCCCAAGGATCCCTCGCGGAAGCCCCCTCGGGAGGAGGACTCCTCGCAACAGCCGACCTCGGATACTGATTAGAAAAAGTCCACACACACCCCCCCCCCCCCCAACTGTCTCAACGAGGGAAAGAATGGTAACGACACCGACGGTTTCAAGGGATATCCCTTCATCACCGAAAGCAGGGGTGTGGCTTAAATATCGGAGTCGTGACACCAATAAAGGGGGCACGACTAATCTGTCGACACCAGTATAAAAGGTAGTTCAACCCCTCCGGTAAGGGGGTTACGATCTCACGTCTTTACATACTGTCTTTCTCTCTCACCACAAATTCGGACAACCTACTAACTTGAACGTCGGAGTGGACTCCGCCGGACTCCTGCCGGCGCGTCCCCCTAACGCTTGTGTTACTTTCGGAGGACCCCCAAGTTCCTCATCGACGTAGTCATCTTCGCCGGGGCTGAGCCTCAGTGACTAGTCATCGCCAACAATTCCTTCCGGAACAGGGAGGTTGCAGCATCGGGCATAGCCGAGAGGGAAAAAAGAATAAATTTTATTTGGGAGGGCATTTTGCAAAATGACCCTCATAAAACTAATTTAGAGCCAACCTTTAATTTTAGGGATTTTTGTGTTTGATACCCTCCGAATTTTGTTATTTAACAATATATGATAATTTAAACAAATCACATGCACCTTAAAATTATTATGAATTAATTTTTTACTAATAGATAAAACTGCGTATAATAAAGTTATTAATAAAAATTATTTTAAAAAAAAAGGAAAAATTAGTCAACAGTCGAAGTGTTTGTTCATGTTGCTGTTGTCGCTGCAGTCATTTCACATCTATTTTTTAGAATTATCATCATCTAAAAGTGCCTCTATAGCCATCAAACCCCATTTCATTTTGTTTGACAAGCGTGATCTGTTTCCACCACATGCTTAGCGTGGCCCATCGCCCACCAAAACTCAATTGGAAATCAATCTAATTCGATCGTTGAATTAATGGACGACTCTACAGATTTAGTCATCCATAAGAAACGCTAGCTGACTTTGCCATGGAATAGTCCACTTTAAATAATTTAGCTTTTACAACAGATAACTTCACTCTGTTTTTTTTTTTAAGAAAAAAAAACACATTGATCAATTCAATATGATCTTTGCCTATGAACATGGTGGGCACCCCACGTTGCCACAAAGAAGATTCCTTGGCATCGACGTGGAACAAGCATTCATCATGCAATATAATTTGATTACCATTAATTAATTACTGAACCAGCCCACTAATTAGGTCACATCGACAGTTGACTCGATGCCATGCATGACGTCCGTGCGTGCGTCTCGCTAGTTAATTAACATGTGACCCAATGTTTAATTATTTTCTTTTCTCATGGCGAACGAGTCCTAAAACGCTTTATCCATTGCACTAAGACATGTTTGACCATGTAGATGCACGCGCACGTGTCGCACTGTAATGACAGATCCAAAAAATAGAATTGCGAGGAACTTGAATTTGATGAAATGAATTGGACTTGAAGTGTGGAAGGAGTAAATTTTAATAAGCTGAATAAAATATTGAGTTAGATAATAAAATTTATTGATTGAGTTAATCCGAGCACAGTCTGGGTAAGATCCGTCTAAGATGCTACATCAATTTATTTTCTTTAAAAGATAGTCAGAACGAGTGCATATATAAGATTGATCACACACGATGATGATAAAAGATGATAATTCTCATCTCATACATATATTTCTTATATTTCATTCTCAGATTATGTGAATAGAAATAAATCATGAATGATTACTAACTTGAGTGGTCAATATATATGGGAGGACATATAGAAACATGACTACTATATATCAAAGAATTGATCTCAAACTTTATGATGACAACACCCTATGCACTAGCCATGCACCAACTACCTGTCCTGAAGGAACGCATACGATCACACACAGAAAAAAAAAAAAAAAAAGAAATAGATCCGCTACTTTAACAACCCCCTAGAGTCAGTCTCACGAATAAGAAGGGAGGTAAATATAGGCATACAAATGGGAGATATATAGTAGGGTGAAATCATATCATCAATTCCTGAAAATTAATCCCTAACTATTATGTTAGAGATATCATATATCTACCGTCTCAGTAACGTACGTCCCGCATCAGATCACACACGATACAAAAAAGGTAGATTCGTCACCCTAACGGCCTTCTGGTCTCTGCCCCACAAGTGTCCAGAGGGAGACATCAAATCACATACGAGCATGCATGCCTAGTGGAGTCGTTTTACACCCACCCACCCACCATTCCTGGGCGCCAAACCCTCACCTGTCGTTTTGGCACATGGCTTATATGGCTAGCTGCTAGTCAATGTTTAACTTAACTTGGGATCTTCTTGGCAATTTAATTGGCCAGAGAAATCTACCAAAAAAAAAAAACAAAGACAAATGATCTGGATAAGTTTATTATTTGTCCTCATTGTCTGAAAAGGTGATAACTCAATTGTGAGCCAAGAATAGCTAGCTCAAATGTCAAATAAAGTTAAAGAATCAACTTCTCGTGTGGTATAAATAAAGTTCAATCCTAGAGCTATTTAAAAGGATATTTCTCCTAACTGGAATTGTTTGATAGTTATATTTGTTTATAGATGACCTAATATGTTTCTAGTGACTTGTTAGCTAACATTTAAAGATAAAGAACCTCGGACTTTTGTAATCATCTTTTGTCGATCAATAAGTGGTTGGATTGATTATTGAATATATATTTTGATGGCTCTTAAATTGACGTTAATCGTATAAACGATGGCTTAAGATCGTAGATTTACTTTGAGTATTTTGCTTTAATTTCGGTGGAGCGTAACTAATTGCATGCATTTGAGAAATTAATTAATACTTATTATCTTCAGTTATTTTATTAATATTCTTCTAGTTTTTAATGTAATTTATTATAACTATTAAATATGTTACTATGTTAGAGATGGAATAGAGCTCTTCACTCATAAAGTTGCGAATGGATGGATTAATTAGAATGAGTTTATTTCTTGCAATGAATTGTTTTTAAATCGTCCATCCAAATTAACATTAGTGAAATTATAAATACAATAGATCATTTTTAATATATTGTATTATCCTGCTAAATCCAGCTTTAAAATGTTAAACGAAATGATATTTTTAAAATAAATATTTTTCAAGTTTGTGATAGAGGGACTAATAAATTAGAGTCTGTCAAACAATTAAGTAACCGCTGACGCCTCTCTGACGAGGAATACATGAACTAAAACTCATGCATGTCAACCAAAGTCAACCAAAAGTCTCTCACCAAAAGTCAACCAAAAGCCTCTCTGATCAGAAATATTTTTATTTTTTATGAAGAAAATTCATTTATTCCTATAATCTTAACGTTAGAGCACTATTCTTAGCAGCTTCTTTTTAAAAAAAGTCTCTCAGCAAATACAATTTAAAATGAAAAATAATGAAAACTTTTCATCTAAATATCTTCAAAGTGAAGATTAATTCTCAATTGTGTACATAAAATGCTAAAGAATTCTTCATCTAAATATCTTTAACACAACACCCTTTCAATTTCACTTGTAACTAAAGCAACATGCGACCGCCTACCCACCCAACATGAGATCTCTGTCACTGGTGGATATAAGAGCGGATTTATATTAGTATCCGAGGAGATCACGATCTTTCAAAAAATTTTAATAACATTTATATATATATTTTTTATTTTCTTAGTTTACATATTATTTGTCTCATTCAAAGATATACATATATAATTAATCTAGTCATACTTTTATTTTTGTCCCTATGAGATACACTGATTATCAGTACGTAAATATTACCATCATAAGGTCTAAGAGTCAAAATCTGACAAAGTCAATGTGCTCCTTCTCCGCACTTACTAGCTACAGCATCCGGGCTTGTAGTTTCTATGATTTATCTCCTTCGTGTTGATCCTGAGACGGGTTGGTGGGGTGCTAGGGGCAAACAAATCGTCTTTTACCATCACTAGTGAATCTAAAATTTTAAATTTGAGAGTCATAATGAAAATAATTATTAAATATATTGTATAATAATGACTTCTTCAAAGATGCATAATATTATTTAGTTAAAATGTGAAAAATAAAGAGGAGGAAAAAAATTAAAATTAAACCATTCAAAAGATTCGAAGTGCCATGCACCACTAGTGTATCTAAAATTTTAAGTTTGGGAGTCACAACGAAAATAAATTTGGGAGTCACAATGAAAATAATTATTAAACGTATTGTATAATAATGACTTTCTCAAAAATAGATAATATATATTTAATTAAAATGTGAAAAATAAAGATGAGAAAAATTAAAATTAAAATTAAATCATTCAAAAGATTCGTTAAAAAAATTAAAATTTACTATCAGATTAATTATACGTGTATATCTTTAGATAAATAATATATATACTAACAAAATAAAAAAAAATATACATATATATAAAAATGTTATTAAATTTTTTTGAAAGACTGTGATCTCCTTAGATATTAATATAAATCCGCTCCTATCTCTATTGGACCAATGTTCACAACTTTAATCGAACGACTCTTAGTAGCTAGCATTGCACTTGCAGAAAACTCATATGAGACAAAATGTGAAATTGCCATCTTGACAGCTTCTTCGGGACACCCTCATACTTTCTAGAAAAAGGATAAATAGAATTTCGTCCAAATAATAATAACATATGTTAAAAGATGAAATAATTAATAACATATTCTGTATCATTGAAAATTGTTCCTAAATTATATGTTATAATATTCTGTATGATTCATCTGCATTAGCCCGCGGGGGCGACTTGCAAAAAACTCATGATCAGTTTGAAGGACAACGTGGACGATCGACCAGAAAATGGACCCGAAACTAACCAGTCACCTTTATTATACTATGCCAGCAATCCTCGTGACGAGCCCAAGCACCACCATTGTCGGCTGAATTATCCCACGTGTTGTTCGATGGGAATTGCTAATTCTATAACCTAATTAAAAGAAGTACTAAAAACCTAGCAATTCGCTGTACATCCTAATCAATGCCTCAAAGGTAGCCCGAAAATAATCACGTACGGCGTGACGAAAAACTCCAAACAAATTATTGTTATATTTGTTAGTTACTGTTACATTAGGTGGACTAATTCGGGCTAGCTGTGCGCATGCATGCCACGGTGCCATGGAAGGATGGTCATTCCATTAGATTTTAATGGACGTTCAATGATGTTAAATTAAATTTTAAACAACAAATGACTATCGTGTCGACGTGTCGTGGCTGGGATAAATCTTCAAATATTTTTTAAAATGTAAAAGTCTACGATTTTGAAAAATCTAAAGTTAAATAAGGAAGCTGAAATAATGCCGGGCTAGGTCGCTGCCACGTTACCTGTATGGCAACATGACTATCTGTTCCGGCTCAGTTTTTCTGCATCACGATTTCCTCGTGCCTTAATTATCCGACAAGACTAGATTTTATAGATACCTAAAAACAGAGCACGAGAGGAAAGAAAACAGAGGATGAAAAAGGCAACCCACATTTGTCCATTAATTCCCTTCACTTCAGATATATGTTCGATCCACCTCACGCCACTATATAAATAAATGATCGGCTGGCCATATTGCCTGCCTCAAATCTCCATTTCTGAACTTGTTTAATTAATTGGAGCTGCAATGGTGGAACTTGGAACCGGCCAACTCGCCTTCGTCTTCTTTTCCTTCGCTGCCGGATTCCTTGCCTTCGCGCTGCTGTTGCTGCTGAGGAAGCGTCGGTGTTGCTGCTGTCACGTGTGCAGGGCGTACCTGAGCGGCTCGTGGGCGGCAGAGTTCGACAACCTCAGCGACTGGTACGCGCACCTGCTGCGCGAGTCGCCGACCGGTACCGTCCACGTTCACGTGCTCGGAAAAACGGTGACGGCCAACCCGGCCAACGTCGAGTACATGCTCCGGACCCGGTTTGATAATTTCCCAAAGGGCGAGCCCTTCTCCGCCATCCTCGGCGACCTCCTGGGCCGCGGCATCTTCAACGTCGACGGCGACGCCTGGCGCTTCCAGCGCAAGATCGCCAGTTTCGCGCTCGGCGGCGTCAACGTGCGCGAGTACGCCTCCGGTATCACCGCCGAGGAGATCTCCTGCGGCATGCTGCCGCAGCTCGCCGCGGCGACCGACACCGGCAGCGTAATCGACTTGCAGGACGTGTTCCGGAGATTCACATTCGACGTTATCTGCCGTATCTCGTTTGGGCTCGAGAGGGGATGCCTCGAGCTGCCGGTGCCGATGGGAGAGTTCGCCGCGGCATTCGACGCCGCTTCGAGACTATCGGCGATGCGGGGCGTGGCGGCGGCGCCGGCGGTGTGGAAGCTGAAGCGGCTACTTAATGTGGGATCGGAGAGGGAGCTGCGACGCGGGATCTCGATGATCAAAAAGCTGGCGAAGGAGGTGATCCGGCAGCGGCGGACGCTGGGTTACGACGGTTGCCACGACCTGCTCTCGCGGTTCATGAGCTCGGTGGAGGACGACGAGGAGTACCTCCGCGACATCGTCGTCAGCTTCCTCCTCGCGGGGCGCGACGCGGTCGCCTCCGCCCTGACCGGCCTCTTCCTGCTCCTCGCGCGCAACCCGCAGGTGGTCGCGCGGCTTCGCGAGGAAATAAACGCCGGTGGTGGAGACTACGTGCAGGCGGCAATCCACGAGAGCCTGCGTTTGTACCCCCCGGTGCAGTTCGACTCTAAGTGGTGCGTGGAAGACGACGTGCTTCCGGACGGCACCTTCGTGGGTCAGGGGACGCGAGTGATGTACCACCCCTACGCCATGGGGCGGATGGAGGGTATATGGGGCGCCGATTATGCCGAATTCCGGCCGGAGCGGTGGCTCCGAGGAAATAAGTTCGCTGCGGAGAGCCTCTTCAAGTACCCGGTGTTCCAGGCCGGTTACCGGGTGTGTCTGGGCAAGGAACTCGCGCTGGCGGAGATGCGGATGGTAACGATCGCTGTGTTGAAGCAGTTCGAGATCGAGGTGGTGGACGCGAATCGGCCTGTTAAATTCGCGCCAGGTCTGATCTCGACGTTTAGCGGCGGGGTTTGGGCGCGGGTGAGCCGGCGGTTGGCCGTGCCGGCTACCGTATGAATATTACTTAATTTAAGGTAGCCAATTTCGTTTCTCGCCTGTCAGGCTCCGATCCTGAGACGGCCGGCGATTTACTTTAATCCAGCTTTCTTGCGACGTGTGCAAGAGCTGATAATTCGATCATGTAAGTGCCAATCTAGAGGAAGAAGGGAACCTAATGGTCGTCATTAGTAGTTTATTATATTTGGCTCAGATCTACCCGCCTAGGCTCTCTACTCCGGCTGTTGCAGGGTCCTGTAGAAACAATGAACATGTACAAAAATAATACTCATAAATCTCGGAGTGCTAAACTATGAGGAGTCAACTGTAGTAACTTAAGCGGATTAGCTGTCTGACCTCATTTGAGGTGCGCAGGAAGAAGATATTGCGGGCGCACTCGGTTTTTGAATTTTTCAAAAGACAGTCGCCCCGTAGTAGTTTTGGTTTATTTTTTAATCAAAGAAGATGCTTAATTTTTAAAATATTTTTCCATTATTTTAATCTTTAATTAAAATATTTTTTATTATTTAAACCGAAATATCAAAATAAATAAATAAATAAAACATTAAACAAAGTAAATTTTTATTTTTTATTTTAAATTTAAATTTAGTTTTATTTATTTATAATTAGTTATTAAAAAAAGATATAAAATTTTTATTTTTACTTTTATTAACGTTTTAACTTTAAAATTTTTATTAACCTTTTGTATTTTTTAAAAGAAAAATAATATACAATAAGAATTTGTATCATGAAACCTAACATGAATGACGTGGCATTCTAATTATAGCGATCCCCGACGAGTTCACTATACCCCCTAGGTTATAGTTTGGTTCGTAGCGGCGGCCGGAGGCCGCCGTTGGTGTCCAAGTGGTAATCGGATGCGTATATAAAAAGTGTCACGTCATTCATATTGGGTTTCATATTAGAAATTCTTGTTACGTATCATTGCTCTTTTTAAAATTATATATATATATATATATATGGAAAATGATTAACTGCGCAATTGTGCGTGACATGATGATTAAGGCACATGAATTCAATTAGTTTTTTTAATTATTTTTTTTTCAATCTTAAATCTTAAATATATATAATATACATTATGAGTATTTAAAATTATTTATCTTTATGATTATATAAAAAGCAAACCTGAATCTTAGAAAAAATTTTATTGACTTAAATATACTATAACTCAATCCCTAAATTTTAAAATTTTAAATTTTAAATACATATAATCTACCTCATGAGCATCTAAAATTTTTTATCTTAATAATATAACCCATGAGGGATGCATGAACCCTAAAAGAAAAATCTTACTGGCTTAGATTCACTGTAATCTAACTCTTAAATATTGAAATTTTAAATCCTAAATACTTATAATATATCTATTTTTTTAAAAAAAAAACCTATTGCAGTGTGAGCGCCTGGATCGAATCCGAGCGCCCGGATTCGATCCAGGTGCCTTGAGCGCACATAGTCACGCACCAAATAAGAGCATAGTGTGTGTGTATATATATATATATGAAAAATGATAAATAACATGAAATTTCAACGTTAAACTTAACGTGAACGACATGACACTTCAATTGCAGCGATCCTCAACAACTTCACCATGCCCCCAGGGTATAGTTTGGTTCGGGACAACGACCGAAGGCCGCCGATAGTATCCAAACGACAATCGAATGTGTACACGAAAAGTGTCACGTAATTCATGTTAAATTTTATGTTAAAATTTCACGTTATCTATCATTACTTTTATATATATATATATATATATATATATATATATATATAGTATGTTGCATGACCATCCACGCTTAAGTGATTAAGGCACCTAGAATTGATCCAGGTGCCTTAATTCATTTTTTTAAAATAAATATTTTTTAAAATTTAAAATTTTAAATACATATATTATATCTAGTGACTATCTAAATTTTTTTAATTTTAATTTTTTTAACTTAAATACTAATAATCAACTCTAAAATTTTAAAGATAAAATCTAATTAGCAAAAATTTGGAATAAAAAAATAAACAATAAAATTATTAGACACTCTAAATATATGCCCCTTAAACACTTAAAATTTTTTTAATTTTAATTTTTTTTACTTTGAATATTATAATCTAACATTTAAATTCTACATGTACTATTTAATTGATTTAACTTGGATTAAAAAATATATTTAAAAAAACGCTACTGAATACCCTATTAATCCATTTATGATAACTGATAAGCGTCTATTGTTATATATATATGGAAAATGATTGGGAACATAAAAAACTCAACGTGAATCTAACATGAAATCTAATTGCACCGATCCTCGACGGGTTCACCCGTCCCCCCAGGTTATAGTTTTGTTCGGGGCGGCGGCTTCCGGCCGCCGCCACTGTCCGAGCGACAATCGGACGTGTATATAAAAAGTGTCACGTCATTCACGTTGAGTTTCACGCTAAAATTTCACGTTCTCTATCATTGCTCTATATATATATATATATATATATATATATATATATATATATATATATATATATATATATATCGCTTCCTGTGGACTGCATGCGGACCACAACGTCAGACCGATCAGGTAACTACCTGATCGATCACGCAGGGCGCTGCGCCGATGGTGGCGGATCGTCGATCGGACACCATCGGCGGTCTTCGGCCGTCGTCCCCGAATAAAATTATAACCCTAGGGGGTGCGGTGAACCCTAGGAGTAGCGATAAACCCAGGCATAACGGTGAATCCGTCGACGGCTGATCGGTCAGGTTTACCGATCAGGCACCCTGCCTGATCGGTCAGGGACATCCCTGACTGACTGATCAGGCAGGGTGTGCAGGTGCCATATACGCGGTCCGCAGGAAGCGATCTGCAGCGGCTCAAATTCGTATATATATATATATATATATATATATATATATCAATTTTAAAATTTTAAATTCTTAAAAAAATTAAAAATACATAGTCAAATTGTATACTCAATTTGTCACTCCGCTCGTAGGCATATATTGGAGTTCATTGATCAATGTTTTGTTTGATTTTTTTTTATTATAAATTGGACGGCTCAAATTTGTTCCTCCCCCGTGAAGCAAAAAAAAAAAAAAAACCCCTCTCCGGCATCGTCTGCACACCAGCTCGATGGCGGAGTATACCAGTTCTGAGGCCAACTGAGAGTTAATTGCAGTCTGATCGTGAGTCGCAGTGCAAGTCGAAGCTCGGCCTCTTCATGAACTCACGGCTAGCCTTCTTCTCCGTTCCTTGCCATTTCGATCTTCTCAGCCATTTCAATTGTTTTCCCCCTTTGAAGATCATCTGTTTCTTCTCTGAGTATTGCAGGAACTCATTTCCCTTTACCATCCAAAACCCGTGTAACACTTTCTCTCTGCTCTTTCTTTTCTTCTTCTCCTTCCAAGCAGGAGGTCGACGCCAACTTTGGAGATCAGATTTCCCTGCACCACAAAACCCTTCTTTTTCTCTACCTTGACCGCCTTCTTCAAAGGCTGCCGCCCACAAGGCTGTTGGAATTTTCGGTGGATCTAGGATGGAGAAACAAAGATGTAGGAGAGACTTTCTAAGAAAGTATGAGAATGGGAGAAAAACTATGAAGAGAAAATATTATTACTTGATATTCTTCATTATACAAGATCCCTATTTATACACATGGAACACAAGAGACAATTACATTCTGTTCTTTTCTATAATAATGACTCTTGTCATAAAGAATTTCATTGAATTAAGTAAGATAATTGAACTTTGCTTAGTTGATGAAGAGTCACATGAAGTCACATTGATTTTGACAACTTCCTTGCATTATTGATAAAGTCAAGTTGTTCTGGACATTGTTCTTGCATAGTTGAATTTGCCTTTGTCTTTGGAATAAGTTTATATGTCAACATCTACCCCTTTAAATTTGTTCTTCCTTGAACTCCCAGCAAATTCCTTAGGTATTGGAAATCTTCCACTTTTAGAGGCTTTGTAAATATATCGACTACTTGATCACTTGACTTCACATGGAGCAATTCAATTTCTTTTGACTTAACATACTCCCTTATGAAATGGAAGCGAGTATCAATATTGGTTTTTGGCTAAGCAATTGCTGATTTGTTATCCACATAGATATTGGTTGTAGTTTCTTGTTGCAATCTAAGATCCTGGAGTAATCTCTTTAGCCAAATAGCATGACAAACACACGAGGCTGCAGCAATATACTCAACTTCACAAGTTGATGGTGCAACTATTGATTGTTTCTTTGAAGACCAAGTGAATACAACATTACCAAGATATAACACGTATCCAGTAATGCTCTTGCGATCATCATAACTTCCAGCCCAATCGCTATCACTGGAACCAAAAAATTTCATATCTTTCGTTGATGAATAGAGAAGTCCATAATCAATTGTCCCTTTGATGTATCTAAAAATTCTCTTAGCTATATATAAGTTAAAAGTTTTTGGAGTTTCCATATACCTGCTTATCAAACCAACTCCAAATAATATATCAGGTCTTGTACATGTCAGGTACCTGAGACAACCCATAATACTCTTGTAATAAGTTGGATTCATAATTTTGCCTTCTCCATCTTTAGTCATTCTAATGCCGAACTCAACAGGCATATCCATGGCATAACAATCTTCCATTGAAAATTTCTTCAGAATTTCTTTGGCATATTTTTCTTGTGATATAACGATTCCCTCTTCTCTTTGTTGTACTTCAATGCCGAGGAAGTATCTCATCAATCCAAGATCTGTCATCTCAAACTCCTTCTCCATTGATTGTTTGAATTCTCTAAGCATGGAGATATTATTACCCATAAAAATTAAATCATCAACATAAAGACATACCGGCAAAATATCATATGAATTCTTCTTCAAGTATAAAGAATGTTCATATGGACACATTGTGAAGCCTTCCTTTATAAAGTGCTCATCAATTCTTGAGTTCTAGGCTTTAGGGGCTTGCTTCAGTCCGTAAAGAGCTTTCTTTAATTTGTATACATTTTCTTCTTGCCCTTTGATGATAAAGCCCGGTGGTTGTTCGATATAGACTTCTTCTTCAAGATTTCCATTTAAGAAAGCAAATTTTACGTCCTTCTGATATATCTTCCATCTTCTTTGAGCTGTAAGAGCAATGAGTAATCTTACTGTTTCAAGCTGGGCTACTGGTGCGAAGACTTCTTCGTAGTCAATCTCATACTTTTGTTTGTATTAGCAACCAACCTTGCTTTATGCCTTTCAACTTCTCCTTTTGTATTTGTCTTTGTTTTGAAGACTCATTTGACTCCAATAGCTTTGTGTCTTTGAGGAAGTGAAGTAAGCTCCCGTGTATTGTTTTTCTTTATTGTATGAATCTCTTCTTCCATAGTTTTTCTCCACTTTGCATCCTTGGAAGCTTCTTCATAAGTTATAGGATCATATCATGCAAATAGGCAGCAAAGTCAACATCAATCACTTGGCTAGAGTTATATATGTCTTGAATGCTCTTCATCTTTTTTACAATTGGACTGTTTGGATCATCACTTTTTTACTAAGTATCAAATTGTTGGGGTGATGATACTTCTTCGCTCTCTCTTTAGTTGTCTTTCTTCTCTTTATAATCTTCTTCAAATGAGATTTGCTTCATGTCATTATTATTGTTGTTGTTCCAATTCCATGCTTGTTCTTCATCAAATTCCACATCTCTTGATACCACGAGCTTTTGAGTTATGGGATTGAACAGTTTGTACCCACTAGCATTCTCGCAATAGCCCAAGAGAATACACTTTTGACTTTTATCTTCAAGTTTTGTCCACTTCTCTTCTTGTACTTTTGCATATGCTATGCTCCCAAAAATACGAAGATGATCCACCCTTGGTTTGTGTAAACTCCAAGCTTTCTCTGGGTTGATGTCTCCAATTCTTTTAGTGGGAAACCTGTTCAATAAATATACAGCATATGCAACAGCATCTCCCCAAAATTCTTTTAGGACATTTTTGTCTTTCAACATACATCGAACCATATTTAAAATAGTTCGATTTTTTCTTTCTGAAACACCATTTTGATGTGGTGTTTGAGGCATTGTGAGTTGATGAAGAATACCATTTTCCTTGCAAAAATTTTCAAACTCCAACGTGGTGTACTCACCTCCTCGATCAATTCGCAGATATTTTATCTGATATCCACTTTGTTTTTCAACCAAAATTTTAAATTGCTTAAATTGAGTGAAAACTTCTTTCTTCTCTTTCAGCATATATACCCAAGTTTTTCCACTATAATCATCAGTGAAAGTCAAGAAATACATGTTTCCACTAGAAGATATGGGTTTGATGGGTCCACAATCATTGGAGTGCACAAGTTCAAGTTGTGAAGATACTCACCTCATATTGTACTTTTTGAGTGGCTTCCTCTGCTGCTTTCCTACAACACATATTTCACATAGATGGTTGGAACTTTCAATTTTTTGGCAATCCAAATACCATATTATTTTTTGAAAGTAGTTTTAATGCCTCAAAATTCAAATGCTCATATCGAAGATGCCAAAGAGTGGAGCTATTGATAGTGGTTGTCTTGAAGCAATTCTCTTCATTGATGTTCAACTTCAATGGGAACATTTTGTTCTTGGCCATTGTGACTTGAGTAATAAGATTATTACTCTTATCACGAATACTAAGAGTCAAGTTCTTCATTTGTATATCATATCCTTTCTCCAATAGTTGACCAATGCTCAAAATATTATTTTTTATATCAGGAACATAATAAACATCTGAGATGCATACTTTCTTTCGATTTTGTAATTCAAACAAAATGTCACCTTTTCCTTTAATTGGTCTTTGTGAGAGATCTCCGAAGGTAATATTGCCTATTGGTCTCTCATCAAGCTTTGTGAACAACTCCTTTCTTTCACACATGTGGTTTGATGCTCCTGTGTCTAGAAACCATGTAATAAGTTGGATAGATTCTGGTCCATCATATGCCATCAACAGTATTGGTTCTTCATTGTCCACCTCCTTGTTAACAAAGTTCACTTTTTTTTCCCCATTGTTAGTGTTATACCAACATTCATTATAATGATGGTCATACTTTTTGCAAATGTGACATTGAGATTTACTTTTATCATACCTCCATCCAGTGTTTCTACCACGACCTTGACCTCGACTTCCACCATGGCCTCTTCCATGTCCTTTTTGATTATCTTCAATTCCATCATGCCGATTTTGAGTGTGCCAAATGGAGTTAGAAGTACGACCACCTCTTCCTCTCCATGTAGAAGCCCTTCCTCGTTGAGAACCTCCTCTGAATGATTCATTCTGCTTAAATGATAGTTTGGCTTGTAGTGCTTGCTCTAAAGTTTTTTCCTTCACTTTTCTTCAACATTCTTTGTTCATATGGTTGAAGTGATCCCATAAGCTCTTCCACTGTCATCACCTCTAAATCTTTTGATTCCTCGATCGCCACAGCTACAAAATCAAACTTCGAGTCTAAAGATCTTAAGATCTTTTCAACGACTCGAACATCTTTTAATTCCTCGCCATTTCTTCTCATTTGATGAACAATGGAGATAACTCGGAAGAAATAATCAAAAATTGTTTCTGAATTCTCATGATGTAGTGCTTCAAATTGAGCTCGTAGGGCTTGTAGGCGAATCTTCTTTACTTTATCGACTCCATCATATGCTGTCTTCAATATCTCCCAAGCCTCTTGGGATGTTGTTGCTAGAGCAATCAACTCAAAAGCATCTTCATCTACTCCTTGATAGATAGTGAATAAAGCTTTCTTCTCTCTTTTCTTCATCGCCTTAAGAGTTTGATCATTCCCATCGCTTGTTTCGGCTACAGTATAGTCGGTCTCCACAAGATCCCATACATCAAGAGATCCTAGTAGAGCCTCCATTTGTATACTTCACATTCGCTAGTTATCTTTGGTTAACTTTGGCACTTGGAGGGAGCTCATCGAAACCATTGGTGTATATGGCTTTGATACCAAATTTGTTGAAATTTTTGGTGGATCTAGGATGGGAAAACAAAGATGTAGGAGAGACTTTCTAAGAAAGTATGAGAATGGGAGAAAGACTATGAAGAGAAAATGTTACTACTTGATGTTCTTCATCATACAAGATCTTTATTTATACACATGGAACACAAGACAATTAGATTTTGTTCTTTTCTATAATAATGACTCTTGTCATAAAGAGTTTCACTGAACTAAGTAAGATAATTCAATTTTACTTTTGATGAAGAGTCACATGAAGTTAAATTGATTTTGACAACTTACTTACATGATTGATAAAGTCAAGTTATTTTTGATATTATTCTTGCATAGTTGAATTTGCCTTTTATTTTTGGAGTAAGTTTATATGCCAACAAAGGTCGCCCGCTGAGGTGCGCGGTCGCAAAAGTGGAGCGTGCCAACGTAGTCACGTGTGTGAAAGTGGGCCTCGACACAGTGGGAGTGATCGAGACACAGTATTGTAGGGGAGAGGTAGAGGCACTCAACGTGGTGGCAGAGGAGGCGACGGAGTTGGCGGTCTCGTCCCTCGTGCACACTTGCCATCTTCGTTTTCATCGCTCAAATGCATCAAAGGGAGGAAGAGGAAGAAGCTTCTTTCCCGTATAACCATTACTCCTTGGTTCACTCAGCAGCTTCCTCCAGTTTCCTTCAAAGAATATCTCAGAGGAAGTCCTTTAATTAAGAGAATTTTGCACTTACCCCATCAATACGTTGCTCTTGGTTACAACAATGATCATTTCACTTGGAATGTCGTTCAAGCCAATTAAAATAGTACCAACGGAGGCCCATGCTTAAGAAAACAAACTACAATCAATTTACTTAAGTTCTTTATTCAGATTTAATGCATTTGTTTTTCTAACTTGTATCAATTTGATTCTATTAACTTGAGAAGGTATTAAGCGCATATTGCATCTTCAGAGAACACTTTGAAGATTAGCATCTTCATAGACCAAATTGACTTTCAGAGAATACACAGGAACTACTATAATAACGAGGTGGCAACAAGGCGATTCACTTGTCCTCAATGTCCTCATCAATTTATTGTAGGATTACATAGAGAAGATAAATCTTGGAGACTATTAGTTCAGATATTGTGGCTTGCGCGTGAGGAGGATGGACACTGATTTTGTCAGGTTTTGACTCCTGATCTTAAGATGATAATATTGTACATGTTAACTATTAATTTATTCTGTAAAAATAAACTACTATAATAACGAGAAGGATACAAAGAATTACTAGATTGACAAAATTTTGTCTATCACATATGACTGTCTTTGCTTTGTACTTATGCCCCAATTAGTGTTTGCCAGTTTCAAGAAAACGGCAGTTGAAACTGAACCAGTTGCCGCTGCTTTGAGTGCAAACCATATATCATATGGTAGGCTAAACACATACATGTTCTATTTGTTTATAATTATCTTGATGTTGGTTTTATTTCTTGAGAAAGAATGGACTTTATAATCAATAGAAAAATTGTGCCTTCTCAAAAGACTTATGATTGTCCATTGATTACGAGCAACTTTGAATTCAAGTTATTTATTTTATTACGTTCCCTAGTATCAATTTTTTCCTTTTTATTCTTTATTTACTTTTAACTAAAATTATTTGTAGAATGAACAACTGGATTAACTGATACTATTATTATAGAGTAATACCATGATGAGTAGTTAATTAATATTATATTTTGTTTTCGAGATATTTTTATTACTGCTTCAAACATACATGATTAATTTTTTTAAAAAATATTTAACATCAGTTATTGATTCTGATTTCTTCTTATGAAAAATGTCGATAATAAAATAAACCTGTAGTTTGAAAAATACCAATTGAGAGAATAACTAAGTCCATGGGTCATGTATTAAATAGAATATCGAAGTTAATTTGCCTTAATATAATTGCTGGAAACAAATTAACCGCGCGTGACTTCACTCGGCTTGATGACCTGGTCGCCTCAAGTCATTACCTAATCAGATTATAATTAGATTTTGTACACAATCTTATAAATATTAACTTATAAAATCACACAGTTGTTCCTATAAAAAAAAAGACAGTCTCAAACGAATTAATGATTATTACTCCAAATCCTAATCAAATGCGAATTCAGTTCCTATCTTATTTCCGATTATTTCTAACTAACAAATCTATAAATAACGCTGTAATCTTAATTTGTTCTTGCATTCTTCATTAATTAACTATCCCATGCTGGCTAAGCGAAAGTCTTCCAGCGACGACGGCGAGGCCATCCCCACTGTGCCGGAGTGGGTGACCACCTTGGCGAGGCGGCAGTTCACCGGCAACGATGACGAAGCCATTGGCGTGCGGTTCATCGCCTCGAAGAGGGTGGAGAACTCTGACCTCGTCACGCAGCAGAACCGCCTCTACCTTCCCACAGACTTCGTCGCGGCCAATCTCGTCGGCCTCCTCTCCCTGGAGGAGCGCGCCATGGCCAGCCTCGTCGGCAATATCGGCCAGCCTAGTAATCGGAGCAGCACGGAGGCAGAGGAAGACGAGACGACGAAGAAGCAAAAGGCGGCGGGGCGGGCGCACGGAGGGCTGCCAGTGCGGGTGTACGCACGGTGCGGATTCGTGTCCTATCTGCGGCTGACTCGATGGGACGGAAGCGGTGGCACCGTGATCAAGGGCGACGAGCTCAAGTTGTTCCGCTCATTTAGTGCGCTAAAGAAGGGTGACCAGATTGACGTTTGGGCCTTCCGCCGCGGCGGCGAACTTTGCTTCGCCATCGGGAGGCCATGAACTGCTAGCTGGACCACCTGCTACAATACTACTCTGTTCAGTTTTGTTACTTTGTATGTCCCCGAACACTTTTCGGGATCTAAATCGTTAGTAACAATTAGGATGAGAATCTAACTAAATCGAATTAATAGAAAATTAAATAAATCGATATTTTTTAAAATAATTAAATCGATCAATTTTTTTAATAAAAATTGAGAAAATCGAACCGATAGAATATCAACCGATTTAACCGAGATTTTAAAATTTTATTCGATTTTAATAAAAAATTAGATTTTATTTAATTTAATTATATTTTTAAATAAAAAATAATTAAATTAATAATCTTATTCGGTTAATTTGGTTTAATCGAATTATAAAATTCAAAATCGAAAATCGAACTGAATTAATTAAAAATCGAACCGAATTTTAAAAAAATCGAAAATCGAATTAACCGAATTGAATTTCAAAATTCGGTCAGGTCGATTCAATTAATTCGATTTTTCCGAATTTTTACTCATCCCTAGTAATAATTATTACTTAGTTGGTAATTGTGATGGATACGTAGTGAAGTAGATAGGCTTTGGATTTTGCTACAAATGATTACGCGGCCGATAGTATGGGCGCGTCTCCGTCAGCAGCATATGACCTTTGCAGAAATAGGCTTTGAATTTAACGACTTTAAGAATTTGTACTTGAATATGAGAATCATTGATTTGGACAGAAACAAATCTATGGAACTATAAAAGAAGGCACAATTCAAATAAGTTGGGGAATGTCAGTGTTAGCTGAATCTCTCGAGTCCAATTGAGTCGATCTGAATCGATTGATCAGCATTTGATTTTTCTTTTTATAAGAGTGATCGATCATTGGATTGGATGTGCAAATTAGATTTACATTAATTTCCACTGCAAACTTGTATCATGGGCTTCATTCAAGATGCATTTGGGCCGACTTTATCCTTGGGATGATAGGATTTAGAATTATATTCGCGATTCGATCTTTAACGACGGTGTATCTTGTAGAATTTTTTTTTACAAATGAAGCGTGAACCCTGGGATATTAGGCTTCTGAACCGTCCACCGCTAACACTTCTAGATTTATCATGACGGTCAGTGAAAAATTTTTATGAGACCAGATCGATCTTTCAAGATTTAATGTTAATCAATCTCGTTAATTATTGATTTTTGAAATGATGAATATGATGTTCAGCGTATAGCCCGTTGATTATCATGACAAGTTTATAAAATGGAATGACGAAGATGATGAATGAAAAGCATGTAATCGCTCAGAACTGGTTTTGGCGGTTTGAGTTTTTAGTCTTTGATGAGTTGTGGTGGATACATGACTCAGAATTAGGTCCAAGAGCAGCTTCAAGCATATATTACTCCACTGATTGAACTTAAACAAACCGAAAATAAGCTTCACTCAAGGGCAGGTTCAAACATTTATTTCTCCACTGACTGAACTTAAAAATATCGAAAATAATCTTCACTTAACAAGCTGATAAATGGAACCAAAAGGCATAATCATGTCCATGATCGATTAAGGATGATACGATGAAAATGGAACCAAAAGGCATAATGATCATGCCTTTAATCGATTAAGGATGATACGATGATAGTGTTGACTCTGATAAGATCAGAACTACCATCGTTGAATCCTGCAGAAGAAAATACTGAATAAAAAAACATTTGCAGTAAGTCCAGAGGATCTCAGGCATATGCACTCTAATGTTTAAGTTAGTGATTTTTTAGAACGGGTAATTTGAACATACTAGAATTGAATAGTCAGAACATATCTACATCGTGGAAGAAGGACCCTTTATGTAGGTAACACCTTTTGGTAATCTTCCATCGTTAGAGTGTCATGTCAGTCGTAATATGGCTATCAAATTAATAAATTTTCTGTAAAAAATCTAATAAGAGCGGATAAGTTAATGATCTACCGAGCATGTCAATTATTAAGGTCTGATAAGAGATAGGTCAATGATCCATTGAGTAGGTGAATTATTAAGATCTGACAAAAAGGAGGTCTGGCTTTAGTAATTCAGCATGTTCCTCCAATCATCTTCTTTTAATTTGATGCAAATTAAAGTTACATATACTTTACTTTAACTTACAGAAAAAAAATATTGACAAGATAACAAACAAATTTAGGATGACTGATCCGGTCCCACGGAACTTTTCTACCGGTCACCAGAGTAAATCGGGAAGCACTCGCAGTGGGCGGTCTAAGGGCAATGATCCGTTGAGTAGGTCAGTTATTAAGATCTGATAAAAAGGAGATGGGCCAATGGTCTACTGAGCAAGTTAGTAATTACGGTGATAGAATAATGTTTATTTGAGTCTTATCAAGGATAATCTTGAATTTGTTCGTAACAGGGCTGATGGACTTGTTTGTATATATACGTGGAGGCTCAATAAGAAAGCTCAACTACCTTATAGTCAAGTCTATTTTAGAGTCAATGAGAGACCTTCTAGTAGCCCAATAGGTCGTGTGAGATTTGCCTTTGAGTTAGTTAAGCTAATGAATCATTTGTAATATGCTAGTCGATTGGCCGTTGTCATCTTGTCGACCACGTGCTATAAGTGAGTCGGCTGATCGGCTGTCATCTCATTACCAGCGGTTAGCAGTACACCTTATAATAAGTTGGTTGATTAGCTATCATCTTATTATCAGTGGTTAGTAGTCCGCTTTATGACAAGTTGGTTGATCGACAATCCTCTGGATGTGCCGATCGATCGACACCTTGGTATAAATTAATCAATCGATCATTACCCAAGTCACTAGCCGATCCATCAGAACTACCTGTTCGAACAACTTAATCATCCCATCTTGTTCGTATATTACCCACAGGACCACGTCAGGACTATGAGCCACGAACTCGCTGTATCACACTACTAATAAATAATATGACAAACAATACTATAAACATCCTGAATTAGACGTGTCATACTGTCAAGCTTTAGTAATTCAGCATGTTCCTCCAATCATCTTCTTTTAATTTGATACAAATTAAAGTTACTTATACTTTACTTTAACTTACAGAAAAAAAAATATTGACCGGTTAACAGATAAATCTAAGATGACTGATTCGACCTCACAAAATTTTTTCACGATTACCATGATAAATCAGGAAGCGCTCGCAATGGGCGGTCTAGAAACCTAACGTCCCAGGATTCGTACCCCATTTAAAATAAAAAATTTTATAAAATATGTCATAGCTAAGGATCGAACCATAAATATATAAAATAATATAGTCGTCCTACCGTTACACTATTATCCAGAGCTACTTTAATTTTCAGAGATGCTAAAGAAAACGGATTATTTAATAATTTACTAATACGTCATGCTTTCATAAACTTCTTTTACATTCGCAAGGTGTGGTGCATCTTCTGCTGGAGTTCTGAAGGATCTCTCGTTTGAAACCCAAAAGATGTTTTTGTTGATGATCTTAATTAAAACCATCGGAGTGGCCCTGCTGATGTTCTATTAAGGACAAATCAAGGCACCGTAAAGCATCTATTCATCCTCGAGGAATCATTCGTTGGTTTTGAGCAAGAGAAGCTGAGCATTTATTATATCGCTTGTTTCTAAGTGTCCATTCTAATTTGCACGCAATAAATCTAATATCATCTTATTCTTCCATGGGCCTTTTAATCTCTCAGTCATAAGGGCGATAAGGGAAAGTTTAGTTTATTTTATTTTTATTTTTTAAAAAAATTATATTTTCTTATTTTTTGGATAATAATATTATTTTATTTTTTAGTTTTCTAAAAAACATTATATTTTTTCTGAAAAAAATATAAACCAAATATATTTTTTAAAAAATCATATTTTTTGCAAAAAAAATAAAAATAAAAAACAACTGTATCAAACACAGTTTAATTTTTCCTATAAATTTGAATACATGAAAAGAATTCGAAAAAGAGACCAATTTGAGGAATATTTTTTTATATAGAGTTGGATTTGGAGATTTGAAAAATCTCCGTATTTAAACGGGGATAGATATAAGATGTTATCTTCATCCCCGAACCTATTCCGATACGACATGATTGGGATGAGGACAGATATGAGGATTCCTTAATTAGTTCGGTAAATATTAAATGAGAAATAAGGACAATTATCCTTTTAAATTTATTATCTAGATGAAAAATGGAGATTGGACTGAGATGAGAATGTAAACCCGGGAGATTGAGAATGTGACAGAGATGAAAACAAGATATAATTCAAAAACTAAAATTATAAACTTATATTCCCGTCCCACCTCCTACCATCCATAGATCGTCTATATGTTCCTAGTGGCAATAATCTTAGATGGTCTATATGTTCCTGAACGTTGAGTGGGTACGTCGAAGGCCATAAACAAATTCAATTATTAGAAAATAATTATTTATATATTTATATTTTAATCATTTTCATCATGTAAAAGGTACATTCAAACTAAAAAATAAAAGAGATGTTTAGTAAGGCTGACGTTTTTGCCTAAGAGGTGACATCACTCTACATGTTAAGTAATCATCCAAGCAACGATCAAATTTCGTAGAGGCTGACGTTTTTGCCTAAGAGGTGGCATCACTCTTGTTATTAAGTAATCATCTAAGTCAACGATAAATTTAAAAAAAAAAATTAAGGAAGTTTTTTCAACATGAGAGGGTCTGATTCCAAAGAAATTTCTTATTAGTCATAAGGATAAATCGAGAAGGATTCATGATGGACAATTTAGAAGTCTAATATTTTAAGATTCGTGTCTCATTTGAAAAAAATATTCCTACAAATTACATCGTAATTGAGGATCGAACTGTAAATGTCTAAGATGACAATTAGTCGTCCTTCCGTCGCACCATAGTCAACGATCAAATTAGAAATTTGATGTCTTTGCTAATAGGTTTACATTTATTAAACGAGGAAAAAGTATTTTGGGTATTAAATTTGATATTGAATTTACGATTATATTACTAAATTTTTGAAAAGATTTTTTATTCTAAAATTAATTTTTTATTTTTATTTTAATGTAACATTCACGTTCTCGATTGAGTTATAATGTTAAAATTAAAAAAATTAAAAATTAAAATTTATAGAGTTCACCTTCTTAATTGAGTTATAATATCGAAACTAATGTTCACTTTTAAAATTTAAGACTAAAAAAAAATAAACGCTCAGTTTTAAAATTATAAAAATCTTTTCAAAAATTTAATATAGAATTATCAATTTACTATCAATTTTATACCGGAACAGAAAGTGTCCTTATTAAATTTACAATTTAGTTGTTATTCCATGTAATATAGTTTCTCAGGAAGGGTAAATTTGGCATTTGGCATTTAGTAATTTTCTTCGACTTCAGATCGAGATGGTAAAAGATAATTCGTTCGCCTCTAGTATCCCTGTCAACCCATCCAACACCAACACAGAGGAGGTAAATAACGAGAATATTAACCCGGATACTGTGACTAGTACGTGAGAAGAGCGGGTATATTGATTTTGTCAAATTTTGATTTCTAAACTTCAAGATGACAACATTCATGTACTAATCATTCGTCCATCCCACAAAGATCGCTTAAAAAAATGTTGGACCAGATAGCAAATGAACTTGGGATGACCAATCTGATCCTATAAAAATTTCTCATCCATCAATCGAATAAATCGGGAAGCGTTCACGATGAATGATTTAAAAGCCTGATCTAGAAGCCCGCAAAGATAACATTTCACCTATCCAGCCCTCCCATTGATGTTTTTTATTTTTTAATTATTTATATCAAATCGAATTCTTCCCTGTGACAATAGTAACATAACTTGGGGGAAAACTGAAATTTCCTCGATATAAAATAGGATGGCCGGCTTGGGACTTCCATGCGCTTCCCCAATCCTCCGATCACGCCATCAAGCTCGTCGACTTGCCGACTCCTTCCCCATTTTCCCCGGATGTCGCAGGTATTCATACGTTCTCTTGAACGGGAGTAAGTTCGGCTCGAACGATCCGGTGTTTTATTATATTTCATAGTTTCTTAATCTTCCCTTGCAGTTTTCTCCTTGAATTTTGTGATTTCCTTTTGAATGTATTCCATCAGATCGTTAGACCATCCCATAATTATTTATCTATGTAATATAATCCTTTTATCTTTCGATGTGTTTTTTTTTCCTCTCTTGATTGAATAGGACATAGATTAGGGTTTTAGATGCTTGGCCTTGGATTATGGTTACTCTCCAAATCTATATTTCCCAAATTTTTAGGAAGAGTGGACGATCAATACGATATTTTTGAGTATATTACTTATGTGTTAGTGTTGCGATATATATAGGGGGAAATAGTAGCATGTTTTAGAGGTTGATTCATGTAGGAAAATAGGGGAATCCGTTGTTGTAGAATTAACTTCCTCAGAAGCATGGGATGATTTTCTTTTTAACAAATCAATAGCTCTATTGCATGGAGTTGATTTTCCTTTAGTTAGAATTCGTATTCGTATAAAATGCAAATCAGAATTTTAATTGTTGCCCATTAGTCAACATGCAGATATGAAAGGATTATGCTATATTATTTTGCTTTGTTAGATGGAATTGTTGAGGCTTCTCAGAATCAAAAATTGAAGGCAATATGGTTGATAGAAAATAGCTTCTGGTCTGTTGTGTGGCTCTTGGAATAATGATAAGTCATAAGATATGGTTTATTTCAATCTAGCGCATTCAGATTTGTTGCCTAAGAGGAATATCCATTCAGACCAGACTTTAGATCTATGAATAACGATTGCACATATATTATTTGTTTTTTCAGCATGCTTTGTGGCAAATAATTTTCTCTTTTGCTGCAAGGTGTTCTATCTTTTTCTCTTTTTTTTCAAGTTTGGAGTAACTTCCATATTGTCTTCTTAAATCTGGCAAAGTGAACATGGAAAATTGCTTACCCACCCTTAAGGACCTTGTATGAAACAAACCTAAACACTTGATTTCACTTGATCTTCTAAATTCTACAAATCCGAGATACTTTTATGTGGTATTAATTTTGTACTTTTAGTTTTTTTTTCCAAAAAACAATGATATTTTTTTGGTTATCTTTTCAACCTCAAGTGGCGTGTTGATATATAGAATCCTTGCTTTATATAATTTCCATACTTTGTAATACTTGTAAAACTGAAGGATCCAACGTTTTTTTTTGATTTAGTATAATACAGTTGGCTTCCTGATATACGTGTCACATATCTTTTTCCTATTAAATTGAACCAAAATGTAAACTCTCAACTCTGACTTTGATATCAAAGTATTGGTCTGACATGCTAATCTTGAAGGTGTCTATGTTATCTAATTTCTGCATAAGCCACTATAAGTGATGTGATTCTGTTTTACAGACTATTGTTCTCAAGGTTGGTATGTCATGCGAAGGATGTGTTGGAGCGGTTAAGAGGGTTCTCACCAAAATGGAAGGTGAATTCTCACCTCGCCATGTTATTTCTTGATATCTGTCTTTCCTGGAGCTTATTGTTTACTTTGTAATATATTCACCACCACGAGAACAAACTTATTCACAAGTTGAGCTGCCATATGAAATGATGACATATGTCTTTAGTCATTTCAAACAAAAAAAAAAAACTCTGGAAAATAGTATGAGTTGGGAGTCAAGACATTTATCCTTTTGATAACTTGCAATATCAATTCAACTTCATGTTCACTTCTTATTTCTTTCAGGTGTTGAATCATTTGATGTTGATCTGAAGGAGCAGAAAGTGACTGTCAAAGGTAATGTAAAACCTGAAGCTGTTCTTCAAACTGTTTCAAAGACTGGCAAAAGGACTTCATTCTGGGAGGAAGGTGCTCCAGCTGATGCCTCAGCTTCTGCTACGACTGCATGATTACCATACTTGCTTTATCTGTATACAACTATTGTCTTAAATATTGACTCTTTTCAGCTTCATTAGTGCCATATGGATCTGCTGATGACAATATTGTTGTGCTTGGTATGCATGATCAATCCATCGTTTAGTACAGCAGCCTAGTTGAAACGTACTTGCTAGTAAAACAAAAGCAATATTACATTAAATATAACGATGAGACAAAAGGGGAAAAAAACTATCACTTGTTGAGACAAAATGAACAAACTCTACTACCATAGAGTATTCAAAACCCTCATCCGCTTGTTGAGACGAAAGGTACAAAGTAAGGAACAAACTCCAGAATCAGTTAAGTTTGCACTACGAAGGTCAACTATAGAGTGACTTTTCTCCATTAGATATAACAGCGCGAACTGTATTATAAATTGCAGAGTAGGGGAGCTAGAAAAAACAGTACTTGTTGGCATGGCCAAGATCCTAATGATCTGAGAACCGGGTCTTCTCTGGGCCAGACGGGCTAGATTTGTAGCGAACTGCACATGCAGGTTTCAAGATTTCTCATTTCTGTTATACCCTGCACTGCTCTAAAAAAATCTCCTTTTTCGTCTCATTTTTGTTTTACCTATTTAAAAATTTATTTGTTTCAATTTACACCTTAAAATATAGATTTAATAACATAAACTCACACTATTCAAATATTTGATATTTTTCAGTTGATATTTTGCAAATCATGTTTCAGATAGGGATGCAAACAAATTGAATAAAGTCGAATAATATAAAATATTGATATTTGAATTCGAACTAAAAAAAAATGTATATGATATTCAAAGCTCGATTCGAAGCTAAAAAATAAAAATAATTTCGACTCAAGCTCGATTAGAAATAAAATTCAAGCTTCAATTCGATTTGAATTATTCAAACTTTGATTTGAACATATTTAAACTATAATTCGAAATGACATCAATTTGAATTCGTTTCGAATCTGTTACGTTGGATCGGTGTCGAATGTGGCTAATTTGCATCAGATCGGAGTCAGATATGGCCAATTTATTTTAGATTGGTGTTGGATGTGATTGATCTATGCCAAATTGGCGTTGAATGTGGCTGATTTACATCGGATCAATGTTAGATGTGGCTGATCTGTGCCGGATCAGCGCCGAATGTTGCGATCTGCGTCAGATTGATACTGGATGTGTTTGATTTATGCCAAATCAACATCGATAATGATCGATTTGTGTCAGCTCAACACCAACATGGCCGGGGGAGGCTGGACCTATGTCGGTGATGGTTGATAGAGGTCGGATCTACGCCGGCTCGGTGTCGGCGTGGCAGAGAACGACCGGATCTATGCTGATAGTGGTGTCGTAGAGGGCGGTCGACGCTGGTGTGCGCGTGAGGGAAGAAGAGGAAAAGGTTGTCGACGAGGAGGCATGCATGAGAGAGAAGGTTACAGAGTCGGCCTGCATCGGAGGCAATCAGCAACAATGGAGATGGAGGCATGATGGAGCGCGAGGAAAAGAGAGTGTGACCCCTCGTCGTGGGAGAAGAGGAGTCAGTCCATCCCGGCGACGGCGATGTGAGTCTGAGGTGGTGCGCGAGGGAGGGGAGAGGAAGTAACGTTGCTTCTTCTTCTCCTTCCTCGATCAACAGTGTCGATCACCCCCTCTCATTCTTCGCTGAAGTTGAGGCCTATAAAGGGGTAACACAATGAAAGGACCCAGATACCCCTTTGAATCTTGACTTCCCCTTTACTTCATATCACAAATCTCTCATTTAAGTCTAGTCAAAGGAGACGTAAGTTTGACTGGCTGGACAGTTGTGTTATAACGAATTGCTAGAATGGGAGTGCTCGTAGTCAATGAAACGGGTGAAATCCTAAGAAACGTAGGGAGTACAGCTCCAAGAGTCGAAGCGAGCGACCAAAGTGGTGGAAGTGACGACGAGCAAGTGACGGAAGCGGGGCCGAGTGTCGAAGCCGAGCAAGCAATAACGGTGGTCATGACGAATAGGCGGCTACGGAGAGCCAAGTAGGTGGTTGTATCGATGACATTGTGTTTGATCCACGATTCCCAAAGGTCTGAAGAGTCAGGAGAGAAGAATAATGAGGCTCGATCTTGCGACTCCCATGTGACCATGGAGTCGGAGAGAAAATAGTGTTGATCCCTCGACTCCCAAGTATCAACGGAGTCGGGGAGAAAATATCAACATTGTGCTCTAGCTCTCTCCGGACTATGTACAAGTCAGGGAGAAAGGCTTACCAGTATAAGAGAATCACTGGTCCGTGACAAGTGGATAATCGTTGGTCAAAGACTAGTGGATAATATATTGGTCTAAGACTAGTGGAGCTAGATTGACCCTAAGTAGGGGAGGTTGAGCCCTAAGAAAGATAATATGCTGATCCGAGACCAGTGGAGCTAGCTCGCCCCAAACGGGGGAGGTTAAGTCTCAAGAATAATAATATGCTGGTCTAAGATGGGTACAAAATATGCTAGTCCGAGACTAGTGGAGAATATGTTGGTCCGAGACCAATGGAGATAGCTCAACCCTGAACTGGGGAGGTTGAGTCCTGAATAAGAAAATATGTTGGCCCGAGACTAGTAGAGATAACTCGACCCCAAATGAGGGAGGTTGAGCCCTAAACAGGATAATATATTGGTCAGAGACTAGTGGAGAATATGTTGGTCCGAGACCAATGGAGATAGCTCGACCTCAAACAGGAGAGGTTGAGTCTTGAACATGACAATATGCTGGTCCGAGACCAGTGAAGAATATGTTGGTCTGAGACCAATGGAGATAGCTCGATCCTGAATGGGAGAGGTTGAACCTTGAACATGCCAATATGCTGGTCCGAGACCAGCGGAGAATATGTTGGTCCGAGACCAGTGGAGATAGCTTGATCCCAAATAGGGGAGGTTGAGCCTTGAACAAGATAATATGCTGGTCCGAGACTAATGGAGAATATGCTGATCCGAGACCAGTGGAGAATATGCTGATCCGAGATCAGTGGAGAATATGCTAGTCGGAGACAAGTACAATATATGCTGGTCCGAGACTAATGGAGAATATGTTGGTCCGAGACCAGTGAAGATAGCTTGACCCCGAACTGGAGAGGTTGAGTCATGAATATGAAAATATGCTGGTCCGAGACTAGTAGAGATAACTCAACCCTGAACGAGGGAGGTTGAGCCCTGAACATGATAATATATTGGTTCGAGACCAGTGGAGAATATGTTGGTTCGAGACCAATGGAGATAGCTCAACCCCGAACGGGAGAGGTTGAGTCTTGAACAGGACAATATGTTGGTCCGAGACTAGTGATGAATATGTTGGTCCAAGACCAATGGAGATAGCTTGACCCCAAACGGGAGAGGTTGAACCTTGAACAGGACAATATGCTGGTCTGAGACCAGTGGAGAATATGTTGGTCCGAGACCAGTGGAGATAGCTTGATCCCAAATGGCGGAGATTGAGCCTTAAACAAGACAATATTCTGGTCTGAGACCAATGGAGAATATATTGATTCGAGACTGGTGGAGAATATGCTGGTTGGAGACTAGCTCAACCCCAACATGCGCGCGCGCGTAGGGGGGGTGGGAGGGGTTGAGCCTTGAACAGGAGAATATGCTGGTCCGAGACCAGTGGAGATAGCTCGACCCCAAATGGGGGAGGTTGAGCCCTGAACATGACAATATGTCGGTCTGAGACCAATGGAGAATATGCTGGTCTGAGACCAGGGGAGATAGCTCATCTCCGAACGGGGGAGGTTGAGTCCGGAATAGGACAATATGCTGGTCCGAGACTAAGGGGGAATATGCTAGTCCGAGACCAGTGGAAATAGCTCGACCTTGAACCGGAAAGGTTGACCCCCGAACAGGATAATATGCTGTAGAGATATCTAGTTCGAGACCAGTGGAGGTAGCTCGACCCCGAACAGAAGAGGTTGTTGGTGTAATCGACCGAAGGTTGATCAAGTAGATCATGGATTTTGATGTGTGTGTCAATATAATTAAGTTAAGTTTTTCATATTGATTTGATATGTGTGCTTGAGTCGTGCAGGACTTGGAGAATCATACATGAGTAACGAAGTGTAGCATCCGAGGGACGAGAGCCAAGGAAGAGGACTTCAAGGGCGAGCCGAGGAAATAGACTTCAAAGGCATACGCGAAGGATGGCATGGAGGCAAGCCGTGGGCTTGTGTGCGCATCCGAGGGACGAGAGCCAAAGAAAGAGAACTTCAAGGGGCAAGCCGAGGAAGTGGACCTCAAGGCATACGCGAAGTGAACTTTGGAGTGAGTTTGAGTGAACTTGTAAGTTGGGCCAGTCGATTGCCAGCATCGAGTGAAAACTCATAAAAAGATCAGTCGCCTGGTCCAGACACCAATCGACTAGTCTGCTAAAAAATAGAGTCGTTGGCTGGGCATCAGTCGACTGGCCTTGGGGGCAGTCGACTGATGTCGAGGCTGAGCTGTTTGGATAACAGGTCTCTCTTCTATTTAAGAGAAGGCTTTGGGGTGAATAGGTTACGGTTCTTGATTGATAAATCCTATTCTAAGTGTTCAAAGCTTCCATAGACTATTTTCTTCCTCATACTCTAAATCTCATCTTGTAAAAGAGGAAGAGAGCATCTTATGAGAGTTTCTTCACCTTCAAGGAGAAGATCATAGTGAAGCTTTATTGTGTGGTGTGGATTCTTGGATTGGTCACCTCTACGAGGTGGATACCAAGTAAATCAAGGGAGTTAGCATTGCTTTCTTTGTTAATTGATTTTGTGTATTATTATTTTTGTACTTTAGCTAACATTCTTGTAGACAAAATCAAAGAGAAACTATTCACCCGCCTCTAGCCAAACGCCAAGGTCCTAACAAGTGGTATCAGAGCTCGGTTCATTTCGGGAGAACTCATCGTCAACCAGAACATCAAGATGGTGTTTCAAGAGGGATATATCAGCACCGCACGACCACCATTCTTCGATGGCAACGACTTTGCGTATTGGAAAGGTAGAATGGAATACTATTTAATGAATAATATTAAAAATTGGTTTAGTGTTGTAGATGACTTTGAGATTCCAAAGGATGAGAGGGGAGAACCTCTCCCTACCAAGAATTGGACAAAAGAGGTTATGAAGTAGGCTCAGCAAATGCAAAGGTCACAACAACTCTACAATGTGGTCTTTCAAAGGAGCAATTGAACAAAGTCGGACCATTCAAGTCTGCCAAAGAGCTTTGGGAAAAACTCATTGAGTTAAATGAGGGATCAAATGAATCAAGAAGAGCAAAGAAGGACCTCTTGGTGGCTCAACTTCAATCCCTCACCATGAAGACAAATGAAACCGTAAGTCAATTGCACGGTAGGTTTAAAGAAATCGTCAATGAGCTTCATGTGATAGGTGAGAAAATTGAGAATAGGGATCTAGTATGGTATGTGCTTCAATCTTTCCCTAGAATCACTTTATGTGCCTCAATGGTTGATGCTTATAAAGTCTCTAGGGATCTTTTTTTAGTAAAGCTTGATGATTTATTTTGCGAATTTGAACTTCATGAACAAGCTAATGTATCTATCAAAGAAAAGAGTATAGTTCTTATTGTAGAAAAAGAGAAGAAGAAGAAGAAGGACAAGAAGAAGGTCTCATACTCATCATCCGATTCGGAAGAATCAAGCGCCTCAATGGATAGTGATCAAGAGGCGTATATGGTAAGAAAGATTAGGAAAGCATTTAAAAGTTTTTCTTCTAACAAATCTCATGGTAGGAAAAATTCAAGAACTAAAAGTAGGACAAGAAAGATCGTATGCTACAATTGCCACGAAGAATGACACATAAGGGATGATTGTCCACTCTTGAAAAAGAAGGAAGAAAAGAAGAAAACAAAAGAAAAAGGCAAGAAGGTTAAAAACTTAAAGGCGACATGGGATGATCCTTCATCATCGGAAGAAGAAAAACACCACGTTATTGGATCGAGAGAACCGATAGAGGGGGGGGGGTGAATATCGGAAAGCGTTCGGATTTGAGATAGAGAAATTGCACAGCGGAAGATTAAAAACAAACACACGCGAACACAGATATTTTTACTTGGTTCGGAGCCTAGGTCGACTCCTACTCCAAGGCCCACGGTCGTTGACCGTTTACTGCGGGCAATTCTATATTTTCGCAAAACGGTTTACAAATCAATATTACAATTGCAGTATCGTAAACACAAAAAGGAAATTGCTCTTCATTACCGACGTCCGATGTAGATTGACTTTTCGGAGCGGAGGGACGTCGTCGGCTCGAGTTGGGAGGTTCCCGGAGCAGAGCGCGGGAGCAGAAGAGCGTAGAAGCGTTGAATGAAGTGTTGTGTTGAGCCTTGGGGTCGAGGGCCCTTTATATAGCCCTGGGGGCGCCCGGATCGTCGGGGGCGCCCCCCCCCCCACGTGTCGGTCGATCCGGCATTTGCTCGGTCAGCTTCTGATCTCTTCGAATTCGGGATCAGTTTTGACCGGGGCGCCCGGAACGCTCAGGGCGCCCGTATTGACCGGGTCAAGCTCTCATCTGTTGGCTTCGAGGGGAGCTGCTTCGGTAGTTGGCGCTGGGGGCGCCCGCAGCATCCGGGGCGCCTCGACAGTCAACTGTCGAAGCGGATTTTGCTCCTGCTGGTTGGTCTTCACCTTGGGGGCGCCCGGAACATCCGGGGCGCCCTGCTCAGCTTCTGCCTCACTCCTTTGAGGCTCTCTGAGCTGCAGACACTCAGTTCTTCGGTCCTGCATCCAGGGTTAGTCCAAAAAGCAGTAACATATTAATTTTTATACACCCTTAGCTGTCTTGGTTCTGGCTTTGGGCCTCCAAAATGGAGCCCTAGGTCGAACCGACGCCTACTGTTCCCTCGACGGGGAACGCGTCCTCACCTACTCCTCTCGGGAGAATGTACCTGATGCCAACCGCTCCTCTGGTTGGACTTTTGCCTAGCGGTCCTTCACCAGGTCTTGGATGTTGATGCAGTCTGGCCCTGATTGTTGTTTTGGTGTTGACAACGATTTTAGTTTAGGAGGATGATTATGATATGAAAAATCCTAATCTGGGAGGTTAGGTAGATTATGATTAAGTCCTGATCGAGGATTAGGCATGATATGGAAAACCCTAACCTGGGAGGTTAGGTGTGATGATTGTGATGATTATGATTAAGTCCTAATCGAGGATTAGGCATGATGTTGGAAAATCCTAACCTGGGAGGTTAGGTGTGGAAAATCCTAGCTTGGAAGGCTAGGTGTTGAAAATCCTAACATGGGAGGTTAGGTGTTGGAAAAGTCTTAATTCGGAAGGGTTGGGTGAAAAGTCCTAGCTTGGAGGGCTAGGTGAAAAGTCCTAACTTGGAGGGTTAGGTGCAAATTCCCATCCTGGAGAATTAGGTGAAAAAGTCCTGGCTTGGAGGGTCAGGTGCCTAGCTTGGAGGGCTAGGTTGGATGATGTTCTAACTCGGAAGAGTTGGGTGAAAAGTCCTAGCTTGGAGGGCTAGGTGAAAAGTCCTAGCTTGGAGGGCTAGGTGAAAAGTCCTAACTTGGAGGGTTAGGTGCAAATTCCCAACTTGGAGAGTTAGATGGAAAAATCCTTAGCTTGGAGGGCTAAGGTGGATGAATCCCTAGCTTGGAGGGCTGGGTAGAATCACTGGATCGGTCTGGTGACTGATCAGGGACTGTTGGCACGCTGATCCTTAGTGGATCGGTCTGGTGACCGATCCAACTATGTCTGATCGGACTGGTGACCGATCAGGGAGCGCACAGTGAGATTGGGAATCTACTGTGTGGCTCCTGATCGATCCGGAGACCGATCAGGGAGCAGGCTGCTTCCTTGCTATCTTGCTCCTGATCGGTCTGGTGACCGATCAGGGAGCAAACAGTGAGTGAGTTCCCTTGCTGATCAGAGCCTTGGATCGGTCCGGTGACCGATCAGGAACCTTGGGTTTGATTAAAAAGTAACTATTCATCTGCTTTGATCGGTCTGAGTGACCGATCAGGATCCAATCTGATCGGACTGGTGACCGATCAGGATCCACCCTGATCGGTCTGGTGACCGATCAGGCGTGTATAGCTGCGAGAGCTGGGAATCCCAGCAAAGCAGTGGATCGGTCTGGTGATCGATCCACACACCTTGGATCGGTCCGGTGACCGATCACTTTAATTCAAATTCCACTGTCAGACGTCGTCAGAGCGTCTGATCGTATCCGATTTGCTGATGTATGTGATATGCTTTGTGATCTTCTGCTCTAATGCTCTGATTGAGTTTCAGGTGACAGGGGAGGATTCAAACACTCAAGGAGAAGTCAAAGAGTGCTTTCCTTGGAGCAGGTTTGTCCCTTTTCCCATCTCAGGTTGCAACGGCGAGCTGCGGACTGGAGCTAAGACTGGAGCTCGACTGAGGAGCTCAGTGAGTCCAGAGATAGCTCAGTAGAGGCTGGCGTTGGCAGAGGAGTAGCTGGGAGCTATAGAGATGGTGTCACCTGTCGCTTGGCGGAGAAACAAAAAGAAACGCGAGAGTTGAGTTCAGTATCAGATTCAGTTTGAAAACCTGTATGTTCTCGCGTTCTACTGCAAGAAGCTTGTTGTTCTTGAGTTCTTCATTCATTCTAAGCAAGCTATTGAGAAGCATTCATCATACTTGAGCGCTTGAAGAAGAAAATAAGAAGCTGGGAGTCCGACAGTGGGAAGACACGAAGCAGACAGGGGTCTGCGTGAGATCGCCACTGGGTGGAGCTCAGGAAGCTTGCTGTGTTTAATCCTTGCTAAGTGTTTGAGTAAGATCTTTCTTGTTGTTGTTTCATTGTGCTCATTATATATCATTGTTTGAAACACACTGTGGAGAGGTTTCTCCACCGAGAAGGAGGTTGCTTCATATCCGGTGTTAACCGGGGCTTGATCTGCCGACGATCAAGGGATCGCCCACCTCAAGGGCACGCCAAGGAGTAGGGGCAAGTTATCCCCGAACCTTGTAAACCCTCCTTGTTAGCGATCTTGCTAGTTGTGTGTGCTTTGCTCTCATTTGTTTTCCTGCATACTCTGTTTTCCATTCTTTCCGCTGTGCTACTGATATTTGAGTTGCAGAAATCGTGATAAGTTTTCAAGGGGCAAGCGATTGTCTATATTCACGCCCCCCTCTATAGCCATCTCGTTCCCTACAAGTGGTATCAGAGCGAGGTTCTCTGTTTACAGCTTAACAACCGAGAGTTCTCAATAAGATGGCTTTGAGAGAAGGCTTCTCCACCACCCGAGCTCCATTCTTTGATGGCGCCGACTTCCAATATTGGAGATCAAAGATGGAATATTATTTGAAGATGAATATCCATACGTGGTTCGCGGTGAAGGAAGGATTCATCCCTCCTAAGGATGATGAAGGCAAGGAACTCGAATCATCTCGGTGGACTGCCGAACAAACAAGGAAGAGTGAAGCCGATGCTAAGGCGGTTGTCACTCTACAATGCGGCATGAACAAAGACCAACTCATCAAGGTTGGTCCCTTCACGAGTGCAAAAGACTTGTGGAACAAACTCATAGAGCTCCATGAAGGCACCCGGGACTCGAGGATTGCAAAGAGGGACTTGTTCCTCAATCAACTTCAAAATCTCTCCATGAAGGAGAATGAGTCGGTAAGTGAGCTCCATAGCCGGTTCAAGGAAGTTCTTAATGGACTTCATTCAATTGATGAAAAGGTCGAAAATCGCGACCTTGTGAGGTATGTTTTGAAAGCATTTCCAAGGAATGCTTTGTGGTCATCCATGGTGGATGCCTACAAAGTATCCAAGGATTTATCTATTGTAAAATTAGATGACTTATTTTGTGAGATGGAATTGCATGAAATGGCTAACAAAGGCCCCAAGGAGAAGGGGATTGCCTTAGTTGCAGGGGACCGGACCACTAAGAAGAAGAAGGAGAAGAAGAAGGAGAAAGAGATCTCATCATCTTCATCCTCCTCCGAATCTGAGTCAAACTCAGAGGAAGATGGCAGTGACTCCTCTTCATCCGAAATGGCGAACTTCGTGCGAAGGATGATGCGAAGAGATCGACGTTTCAAGAGGAGAGGTAATACTAGTGAATCCAAACTTGATAAGAATAATGCATCTTGCTTTGAGTGTGGTAGGAGAGGACACTTAAGAATGAATGTCCGAAGCTTAAAAAGGAGGAGAAACCTAAAAGAAAAGAAGAGAAATCCAAGAAGAAGAAGAAAGCCTTGAAGGCTTCTTGGGATGAGTCATCTTCTAGTTCATCCGATGACGAGAAGGAGGAGAAGAGCACAAGGCAAGTGGCTCTCATGGCTCTTGGAGAGGAGAGCAGTGAAGAAACTTCAAGCTCCTCAAACGCGGCTTCATCATCTTCGGATGATGAAGAGGTAACCTCTCCCGAGCTTGAAAAATGTTATAGAGCAATTGCATGTTTAACTAGTATGCTTAAGAAATCCAAAAACAAAGTTAAAGCATTGCAATTAGAAATTGATCAATTGAAAGCTTCTAGGGATGATAATATTGATGACTTGCATGTTGAATTACTAGAAGATGAAATTAAATCTTTGAAACATGAGATTGTAAGCCTGAAATCCTCTAAGGTTGAGGAAATCAGTGATTTGCATGATAATGGGTTAGTAGAGGAAAACCAATCCTTGAAGAGTGAAGTTGAGAAGTTCAAGAATATTCTTGGGAAATTCTCAAATAGCTCTAAGACCTTAGATATAATATTAAATGCCCAAAGAGCGGTCTACAATAGGGCCGGTATTGGTTACCGCCCTAAGGAACCCTCTTTTGTATCTCTCATGTCTAGGACTGACATGAGACAATCTAGGACACCCAAGACTCAAAAGAAAGTTGTCAAGGCATGGGTGCCTAAGTCATGTTTAGTTGATGCATTAGGTCCCAAGGTTTGGGTACCTAAGACTTCTATTTTTCGAATTGTGTAGGTTGTGATTGAGGGGGAGCATTGATAAGCACCATTTTATTGATTATTTTCATTGCTAAAATCCATGTTTGACCCATGTTTTTATTGCTTAATTCTGATTTTACCCTAGGTTTTGGAACTTTATCTTATTTTGGACTTAATTGCAAAATTACATTAAAATGGATTAATTGGCCACTAAATTTTGGATCTATTTTTGTAGGCACCAAAGGTTCAAGGACTTAGGGCATACTGGGTCAAACCTGAGTCGGATGTGAACCGGATCGAATTATCAAGCCTACGATTAATCCGGGCCGTCCGATTCAAGAGCGGCTAGATCTGAGCCATCCAGGACGATCTGAAGCAATCCGAGCTAGGGTTAGGGTTGATCAAGCTCCATGATCAAGATCTGAAGGTTTCATCCCAATCAGAGCTAAATCAACCGTTGGATCAAGCAAGGAGGGCTCTAGAGCGTCCATTCACAGATAGAGTTGATCTGGACCATCCGTTGCACATCTGGAGGATCCGAGCTACCACAAGGCAGATCCTGACCCCAGATCATCATCATAAAAGTTTGGCTCAAATCAGATCAAGATCTACCGTTGGATTTCATCAAAGCAATCTGAGCCGTCCATTTGTTTCTATTTAATCAGAAATCGCAGCAGCTCCTCCCTGTCGCGTTTCCTCGCCGCAAACCTTTCCTTCAGTTGCTCTTAGTTTTCTTCAGTAGATTTCTCCAATCCAAAGGGGCGCGACCCCTCATTTCTTGTTTAGATCGAATCTTAGGTCATTGGGAAGGCTCCTCGGTGAATTTCCAGCTCTCAATTGCCCAAGAACAGAGCTTTTGTGAGGTCTCCGGAGCTCTGCCGTTTGGTTTCGTCAACATCGGCTGCGCATCATTTCATCATCCTGAGTAGTTCAGAGGGGTTCCCTGGAGTACTCGGATCAATTCCAATCCATCATCGCAGCTGAGTTGAAGGAATTGGATGGATTTCGGATTTGAGCAGATTTGAACTGATTTTGAATCGCAGATGCCATTTTCCATCGACTTGCTGAGCTTGCGGGTTCGAGGCTCACACTTGCGTGACGAACAAGGAGGATTCGAGCTAGGGAAGCATTGAGGAGTAGCTTAGATAGTTTAATTTTGGTTGTTTAGCTGTAATTTCCATTACTGCCTCATTTCTTACTGTTTTCGAATTCAGATTCGTTAGCTTGGTTTATTACATTGTTTCAGCTGTAATCTAGATTTAATTCTTCAAGTTAGTTAGCTAGTGAGTGTGTTTAGTGAACAAGAAATTTAGTTTCACTTAGTTTTACAGTTTCGGCAATTGCGTATCAGTTTCGGCATCTGCGTATAAAATTCAATTAGATGCAGTTTCAGTTTTTTGAATTTGATTTCAGTTGTAATTAGGTTTCAATCCTTATGTTTGCAAGTGTTAGATAGGCAGTTTGTAGAGAGCAATTGTAGCTAGCTTAGTTTGCTTCATATTCGATTTAATTTCTGCACTTCTGCTTGGATTTTCTGCCAAATCTGTTGCGTGCCAAATTCTAGCTAGCGTGCCAGGTTTCATTCTGGTTTTTGCAGTTTTTGTTGAATCTGATTAGTGTTTAGTTTATTTCTTGCAATCAGAGATCACAGTAGTGTGTGGATTTAGATGATCTAAGTTTGTTTCATTTCTTAATTTGTTTCTGAATTCTTTTGTTTAGCTTAGCATTTCTGCCATTTCAGCCTGCGTATCAGTTTAGAATTCAGCCAATTTCAGTTGGTTTTCTTCTTCTTTTCTGCTACTGGGGTGATGAGTTGATGTCAGTCCATCAGCACATTCAATTGCTTCTGACAATTGCACTTTCATTGTTTGCCTCATATCCATTTGTTTCACAGCAGTAGTTGTTTGTCTTTGCATCCAAATTGCAGCCGACTTTCCCACTGCATTTCTGAAAATTCAGATATTCATTGCTGCAACTTTGCAGTTCTGAACTTTTTCAGCTTTCCTTGAGTTTATTACAGTTTCTGCAGCTGTAAATCTTTTCCAACCATTGGTTATGCGCATCCGATTTCAGTTGTTTGGTTTGCTGTGCTTTCAGTTCGAAATTTTATTTCTGCAGCAATCATTTCTGCAGTGCTGAACTCTGTTTCTACATCAGATTTCTTCAACTCAATTCTGCATCAAGAACCTCACTGAACTGATCACCCTTTTGCTTGATTTCGGCAGTGCTGCATTTATTTCAGTAGATCATGTTCACTGATTGATTTGTTTCAAGCTTGGTCGATTGGTTTTGTTGCTGAATTGCAGCATTAACTCGGCATTCATTATCTGAATTTGGGACATAAGCTGTAACCTTGTGTATCAAGGTCTCCTTTCATTCATTGCCACAGTTAGATCAAGGGAAGTTTTGGCACTTATTCTGTATCAGTGTGTTTATGGATTGCCTTGCATTTGGTTAGTCATGAGTGACAAATCCGAAACTTTAGACACATCAGTTTTTACATACTTACTAGTTGTATCCCTCATGGTATCAAGTCAAACCTCATGATTGAATTTGTATGAACTGTTTTAGGCTGCTGTATTGTTTTGGTGTTTAACATTTGCTTTGCAATTCGAAATCAGATTCATTGTCCAAAAATTAATTAAGTGTTTTAAGGGCTTGAGTGGTTCCTTGGTTGAATGATATCTTGTTATCACTTGCTAAGTTCTATAGTTGAGTTTTCCTTTATTTTCAATGTAATTTCATTTTTGGTTGCAACCCAAAACCCAATTTTGATTTGAAACCCGAAAACACAAACGACACCTAAATACGAGCGCGAATCGAACAACGTCAACTAGCCCCGAGAAAAATACGACCTGTGGCCCCTATATTACATTTTCATATTCTTGATTGTAAAAAGGGTTTCCAGCATTTCATTCATTTATTTCATTGATATTTAAATTTGATGAGCCCATACATTTCGTGTCAAATTAACTAGTATATTTGGGCGCGTCAAATTTTTGGCGCCGTTGCCGGGGAAGCAACTAGTTGATTTGTTTGATTTTTGCTTGTATACTTTTGGACATATCATTGGGTTCTATTTCATTTTGCTATATCTTTCATATACGGTTGCTGCCATTTTTCTTGTTTGTTTTGTGACAGGGCTGCAAATTCAAAATGGGGTCAAAAGAGATAGAAGAGGCATTGGAGGAGTTAAAAAATGTGTTAAAGGGGTTGGACTACCAACTAGAACGTAAAGCTCAGTCATCTACTTACCAGAAGCTACCTCAGCCACAATTTCAGCCTCTCCAGCAATTTCAGCAGCTAAGTCAAGAATTCCAACAGCCCTACTCAAATTTCCAACAAATTCAGAATGGGCAGCCCCAATTTTCAGTTTTTGAGCAACCAAATCAGTTTTTTCAGCCATCATTGCAACAATTCGAGCAACCACAACAATTCCAACAATTTCAGCCGAATTCCAGCAATTTCCAGAATTTCCAGAATTTTCAGAACGGGCAGCCAATTTTCCAGAATTTTCAGCCAAATTTTCAGCAATTTCAGCCCAATTTTCAGCAACCATTTCAGCATTTTGAACCTCAATTCCAGCAATACAATCAAGGGCAGCAAGTGTGTCAACCATTTCAGCAAGATCCGCCTCAAAACCAGCCATTTTATCAGCCTACACAGCCCTTGAACCAGTTTTCACAGCCTTACAATCAAGGGTTTCAAGGGCAGAATTTTCAGCCTTCGGCACCTAATTTTCCAGACCAAAATCAGAACTTTCAAGGCTACATTTTCCAGCAAAGTTTTCAAGAATATCAGCCCTTTAATCAGCCCCAACAGCCATGTTTTCAACCAAATCAGCAAGCTCAAAATTTTCAGCCTACTTCATCCTTTCAAGGTCAGTCAAGGAGCTATGCTAACGAAGGAGGCTATGGGAGTTCTAGTGCAGGAAATGTGCTCCAACAGAAGGTCGAGGAAATGTTGCAACAAGTTATGCAACAACAAAGGGTGGAGAGATAGTTCAACAAGTTTTACTATATCATCAACAAGAGAAACAAAGGCAAGCCCAAAAATCAGAACAATCCCCCGGAGTTGGTTTTATATCAGTTCAAGGTGACCCTAGCGCATGGCCAAGTCCTTCTTCAAGTAATCTTGCACATTTGATAGAAGAAGAAGAAGATGACGTACTCATCAAAGTCTGGGCACCTAGAGCATGCATTCCTCCGGAGACTCCTATTCAAAATCCAATTTTAAATGTTTCAGCTCAAGAAGAAGAAACTGAAGCTCCACAGGACCATTCTAGACTTTTATTTTCTGATGATAGAATTATTGATGGTCCTAATTTTTCTGACACTGTCGTTGCAGATATTACAGGAGAAGCATGCATAGAGGATGATTCCACAGGTGTAGGGGACTGCACTAAGCCCCAGGGACCACCACAAGATTTAGAGAATGAACCAGAAAGTGTAGGGACTTGCTTGGTGGAAGCAAGCACCCAAGGATCACCAGTTGATTGTCCACCAGAGCCTGAGGCTGAAGAGGAGCTTGAACATAACCAGGAGGAGACCAGAGATACAGCTACTATTATAGACCCTTCAGGTATTATCCAGCACGCTCAGGTAAGTATTTCTCCTCTTTCTTCAGAAAAATGCAGTGAGGTACCTAGGGATGACTTTATTGATTCTGATGTATTTATTGATACACCTTGTGTAGAGATTTTTTGTGAAAATCCAATAGAGGTACCACACATTGATTTTATTGATCATCATGCATTATTTGACACATCCATTGTAAATATGAATAGTGAAATAATTTTAGAGGCACCCATAATTGATGTAGTTTGTTATGATGAATCTTTAGATACATCTTTTGTGGATATGACTAGTGAAAATTTTTTAGAAGTGCCTGAAATGGATGTTATGTATTTTGATGAATCTCTTGTTATGTCTTATGCTGAAAATGAATGTGAAAAACTTTTGGAGATACCTGATATTGATTTGATTGGCTGTGACACATTGCTTGATACACACTGGATGGAAAATGATTGTGAAATTTCTATTGATGAGCCTGAAATTGACTTCTTTATTTGTGATGAGCTCCTGGATGCAAATTTTGTTGAAAATGATTTTGAAAATTTTATTGAGGCACCACAAATTGATTTAATTGGACATGATGCAGATTTGGATTTATTTCATGCAGAAACTGAACTTATATCATTTCTTTCTGACCCTGAACGCTTGAGAGAGGTATTACATGTTTTTTCAGGGTCCAGAAGACTTCAGGAGTGGGTACTCCAACTGAACAGACTCCAGCCTCCTGGAAGGACTTCTGAAGGGCATCAAGGAGGAGATGATCTGACTTTAATTAAAAGCACTCCATCCCTTGAATGGCTCTTGAACCTGAATCGCCTGAGGCCACCAGAGCAAAATATTGTGAAATTCAAGTGTGGGGGAGTTCCAAATCTCCCAGCCACCCAGACCCTCCACTACCACGGTGGAGGCTACTTTTGGATCGACTCCGTCCACCAGAATAAAGGGGAGTTGGATTTTTCTTGTATTTTCTTTTATTTCATTTTTCATTTTCATGCTTCCTAGAATTAGAATTTTCCTTTGAACTGAGTCCTTGTAAATAAATGCATGTTATTTCTTTTGTCACTTTTTCTTGCATGAGTAGAAATAAAAGTATCCCTCTAGGTTATCTCCATAGCATTTTAGAGTCTTTTGAAAATAAATTAAATTTGGTTGTTAAGACTTAGGATTTGAGCTAATGGATGAATTCTTGGATGCTTGAGTACTACTTTGCTTTAGATGCTTGATTGAGGATTTGAGATGGATTATTTTGACCTAGTGAGAATTAGCCTTACTTTTGTGATACACATATGTCATTGTGTTCTAGAACTTGCTTAGGTTCTTTCAAAATCATATTTCGATGATTGGATCACATCTATAGAGACTAATCCATTTGTTTCCCTTTCCACATCAATTAAAAAAAAAAAATCATGTTCATTCCATTTTTCTTCACTTATTTCTTACTCTTACCCTCACTTTTCTTTGGACTTGTTGTTTGAAATGTTTCTAATGTTATTTTGCCCGAGACGGACAAAGATTCAAGTGTGGGGGAGTGACTAGCTTTTTGGAAAAGATTTGGCATCAAGGAGGCACTTCAATGCGAGAAAAAAAAAATTCTTTGAAAGCAATGTGCCAAATTGAGTTGCAAGAAAGGGAAGTGGTCAAAGATTGAAAACAATGGAAGATTCTTGATCATCATTTGAAGATCCAAGGGAGTTGAACCTAAAGTTGAATTTGGCACTCAAAGTTGAAATGAAAACAAATGCCAAAAATAGAAAAAAAAAAAAAGAGAAGAGAAAAGCAGTTTGTGCCAATGAAAAAAAAAAATCTGCTAACTTGGATCAAGAATTTGGAAGTTGTAGTTATGGAAGCTAAGTTCAGCAACAATCTGATAGAGTCCTAAGTTTCAGCTGATCAGATTTGATCAAGGCAGAATCTGTGCAGAAAATCAGTGTCAAAAAGCTGAGAAGGAATTTGTGTCAACTTGAGGCTAAATTGGGCTTTTCAAAGGCTGTGAATCAGGGAACAAAATTCGGAAATGCATCAAAGAGTATTGAGAACATCACAGATGATCAGTAACAACTTGCTAGGACTGATAGATCGAAATAGAAAAAAAATGCAGTTAAGAACTAAGAAGGAGAAATTCTGCAATGCTACTTGGAGTTGCCACTTCTTGTGCCAAATGTGTTGATCAGTCCACGTGAAGCTCACTCATTGCTGATTCTTGGCAGAAGGTCTCCTGCCAATTAGTGAATGTATCAAAAGAGAAGGGAAACAAAAGAAAAAGAGCTGAGAAAAGCAGAAATCTGTGACAAAATTCGAAATTCTGAATTTTTTTTTGTGTGCAGAAATTTTTGTGCCAAATCAGTAATTTGTTTACCATCTCAAATGTGTTTCCATACAAGATGTGAAGTAGACTCTCTAGAAGCTGAATCGCCACTAATCTGAATCGAGTTACAGCTGCAACGTTTGATTGTAGCTAGTCTAAAAGAAATGAGAAGAATGCAGTTTGTCTCAACTAAGGGATGAATTGGTTTCCTTAGAGCATCTATTTGAAGCTCACGGCAGGTTTGAGTGGAGGCAAGTTCTGAACAAAGAATTGGGAAGCATGAGCAAATAAGATTGAGCAAAATGGAAACCAAGAATAGAAGTGGCAGCTGACCATAAAAGCAGAGAAAAAAAAATGAAAAGAAACCAAGTGGACACAATTGAGTTGGCATTGAAAATCATTGAAGTTCTCTGATCCGAATTAAACTCTTTGCCCCATTACATTCTGAATTCACTAGAGAGAAGGAAAGAAAGAAAAAAATCTGAGAAAAGAGTGAAAGAAGCAAGGTTGGCACAAAAATTGAAACTTGGCACATTGAGATCAAATGGAGTTATTTTTCATCCAAGTCAAAGGAATTTACTCAAGATTTACTCCACCACGCTTTTGATATCATTAGAAGACTGTTCAGATGGGGCAAAGCACATTGGAAACATTTTTGAGCAACCAAGTCCTCCATTCAATCCATTTTTCCATTTTCTTTGTTTTTATTCCATTTCTCACCATTTTTCATGTTTTCCTTTGTTTTTATAGTTGTTGATCCTAATCATGAATAATGGTGGAGATTAGATAATAAGCAAGCCTATGGTAGTGCAAGAAGCATGTGTGTGAGAGTGAGCTCCACTTCCATCATCAAGTTAGACTTAAGGAGAGAGCCACCAAAATTTTCCTTGAAAGGCTTAGTGATTTAAATTCATCTCAATGACTCATGATTGATGAAGAGGCTAAGTTGTTGATTTAAGGACAAGATACTAATCCATAGAGCTTAGATTTATGAGAATTGACAACCTTAGGTAATTTCTTTTCATTTGCTTCTAATTATGCTTTAGAAAACCTAAGGGATACTTATTTAGTTGTTTCGCGAGACGCTCAAACTTAAGTGTGGGGGAGTTGATAAGCACCATTTTATTGATTATTTTCATTGCTAAAATCCATGTTTGACCCATGTTTTTATTGCTTAATTCTGATTTTACCCTAGGTTTTGGAACTTTATCTTATTTTGGACTTAATTGCAAAATTACATTAAAATGGATTAATTGGCCACTAAATTTTGGATCTATTTTTGTAGGCACCAAAGGTTCAAGGACTTAGGGCATACTGGGTCAAACCTGAGTCGGATGTGAACCAGATCGAATTATCAAGCCTACGATTAATCCGGGCCGTCCGATTCAAGAGCGGCTAGATCTGAGCCATCCGGGACGATCTGAAGCAATCCGAGCTAGGGTTAGGGTTGATCAAGCTCCATGATCAAGATCTGAAGGTTTCATCCCAATCAGAGCTAAATCAACCGTTGGATCAAGCAAGGAGGGCTCTAGAGCGTCCATTCACAGATAGAGTTGATCTGGACCATCCGTTGCACATCTGGAGGATCCGAGCTACCACAAGGCAGATCCTGACCCCAGATCATCATCATAAAAGTTTGGCTCAAATCAGATCAAGATCTACCGTTGGATTTCATCAAAGCAATCTGAGCCGTCCATTTGTTTCTATTTAATCAGAAATCGCAGCAGCTCCTCCCTGTCGCGTTTCCTCGCCGCAAACCTTTCCTTCAGTTGCTCTTAGTTTTCTTCAGTAGATTTCTCCAATCCAAAGGGGCGCGACCCCTCATTTCTTGTTTAGATCGAATCTTAGGTCATTGGGAAGGCTCCTCGGTGAATTTCCAGCTCTCAATTGCCCAAGAACAGAGCTTTTGTGAGGTCTCCGGAGCTCTGCCGTTTGGTTTCGTCAACATCGGCTGCGCATCATTTCATCATCCTGAGTAGTTCAGAGGGGTTCCCTGGAGTACTCGGATCAATTCCAATCCATCATCGCAGCTGAGTTGAAGGAATTGGATGGATTTCGGATTTGAGCAGATTTGAACTGATTTTGAATCGCAGATGCCATTTTCCATCGACTTGCTGAGCTTGCGGGTTCGAGGCTCACACTTGCGTGACGAACAAGGAGGATTCGAGCTAGGGAAGCATTGAGGAGTAGCTTAGATAGTTTAATTTTGGTTGTTTAGCTGTAATTTCCATTACTGCCTCATTTCTTACTGTTTTCGAATTCAGATTCGTTAGCTTGGTTTATTACATTGTTTCAGCTGTAATCTAGATTTAATTCTTCAAGTTAGTTAGCTAGTGAGTGTGTTTAGTGAACAAGAAATTTAGTTTCACTTAGTTTTACAGTTTCGGCAATTGCGTATCAGTTTCGGCATCTGCGTATAAAATTCAATTAGATGCAGTTTCAGTTTTTGAATTTGATTTCAGTTGTAATTAGGTTTCAATCCTTATGTTTGCAAGTGTTAGATAGGCAGTTTGTAGAGAGCAATTGTAGCTAGCTTAGTTTGCTTCATATTCGATTTAATTTCTGCACTTCTGCTTGGATTTTCTGCCAAATCTGTTGCGTGCCAAATTCTAGCTAGCGTGCCAGGTTTCATTCTGGTTTTTGCAGTTTTTGTTGAATCTGATTAGTGTTTAGTTTATTTCTTGCAATCAGAGATCACAGTAGTGTGTGGATTTAGATGATCTAAGTTTGTTTCATTTCTTAATTTGTTTCTGAATTCTTTTGTTTAGCTTAGCATTTCTGCCATTTCAGCCTGCGTATCAGTTTAGAATTCAGCCAATTTCAGTTGGTTTTCTTCTTCTTTTCTGCTACTGGGGTGATGAGTTGATGTCAGTCCATCAGCACATTCAATTGCTTCTGACAATTGCACTTTCATTGTTTGCCTCATATCCATTTGTTTCACAGCAGTAGTTGTTTGTCTTTGCATCCAAATTGCAGCCGACTTTCCCACTGCATTTCTGAAAATTCAGATATTCATTGCTGCAACTTTGCAGTTCTGAACTTTTTCAGCTTTCCTTGAGTTTATTACAGTTTCTGCAGCTGTAAATCTTTTCCAACCATTGGTTATGCGCATCCGATTTCAGTTGTTTGGTTTGCTGTGCTTTCAGTTCGAAATTTTATTTCTGCAGCAATCATTTCTGCAGTGCTGAACTCTGTTTCTACATCAGATTTCTTCAACTCAATTCTGCATCAAGAACCTCACTGAACTGATCACCCTTTTGCTTGATTTCGGCAGTGCTGCATTTATTTCAGTAGATCATGTTCACTGATTGATTTGTTTCAAGCTTGGTCGATTGGTTTTGTTGCTGAATTGCAGCATTAACTCGGCATTCATTATCTGAATTTGGGACATAAGCTGTAACCTTGTGTATCAAGGTCTCCTTTCATTCATTGCCACAGTTAGATCAAGGGAAGTTTTGGCACTTATTCTGTATCAGTGTGTTTATGGATTGCCTTGCATTTGGTTAGTCATGAGTGACAAATCCGAAACTTTAGACACATCAGTTTTTACATACTTACTAGTTGTATCCCTCATGGTATCAAGTCAAACCTCATGATTGAATTTGTATGAACTGTTTTAGGCTGCTGTATTGTTTTGGTGTTTAACATTTGCTTTGCAATTCGAAATCAGATTCATTGTCCAAAAATTGATTAAGTGTTTTAAGGGCTTGAGTGGTTCCTTGGTTGAATGATATCTTGTTATCACTTGCTAAGTTCTATAGTTGAGTTTTCCTTTATTTTCAATGTAATTTCATTTTTGGTTGCAACCCAAAACCCAATTTTGATTTGAAACCCGAAAACACAAACGACACCTAAATACGAGCGCGAATCGAACAACGTCAACTAGCCCCGAGAAAAATACGACCTGTGGCCCCTATATTACATTTTCATATTCTTGATTGTAAAAAGGGTTTCCAGCATTTTATTCATTTATTTCATTGATATTTAAATTTGATGAGCCCATACATTTCGTGACAAATTAACTAGTATATTTGGGCACCCAAGACTCAAAATAAAGTTGTCAAGGCATGGGTGCCTAAGTCATGTTTAGTTGATGCATTAGGTCCCAAGGTTTGGGTACCTAAGACTTCTATTTTTCGAATTGTGTAGGTTGTGATTGAGGGGGAGCATCTATCAACTTGGTTTGTTGATAGTGGATGCTCCAAACACATGACCGGGGATAGATCATTGTTTACCACATTTCAGAAGAAGAGTAGAGGTAATGTATCATTTGGTAACAATGGAAGCCTTAAGGTCATAGGAATAGGAGACATTCAAATATCCGGATGTCTTAGAATCTCAAATGTCCTTCTAGTCAAGGGGATGAAGTTTAATCTCCTAAGTGTCAGTCAATTGTGTGACACGGGTTACACAATTGATTTCCAACCAAGTCAATGTCTAGTTAGACAAAATGACACCTTGGACACGGTACTAGTAGGAGCAAGAGTAGACAATATTTATCAAGTTTCATTTAAAAGTGCTACTAATGCTCTTGCTAAGTGTTTCATGTCAAAACAAGAAGAGTCCACACTTTGGCACCGGAGGCTAGCACATGTGAACATGAAGAACATCCGGAAGTTGGCCAACAAGGGACTAGTTCGAGGCTTACCGAGCATCAAGTATGGAAAAGATAAATTATGTGATGCGTGTCAAATGGGTAAGCAAACAAAATCTGTACACAAAGGTAAAAGCACTGTAAGTACTTCCAATGCTTTAGATTTACTTCACATGGATCTATTTGATTGTAGCACTATCATATCATTGAATGGAAGTAGATATTGCTTTGTTATCATTGATGACTTCACTAGATATACTTGGACTTTCTTTTTAAAACATAAGGATCAAACCTTAGATATTTTCATTTCTTTTTGTAGAAGGGTTGAAAATGAGAAATCATCAACAATTAAGACAATAAGAAGTGATCATGGAGGTGAATTTCAAAACCAAAAGTTTCTAGAATTTTGTCAAGATAAGGGTTATAGACATGAGTTCTCTACTCCTAGAACACCACAACAAAATGGTGTTGTAGAGAGGAAGAACCGTGCACTTCAAGAGGCTGCACGAAGCATGCTTAATGAGTACTCACTCCCGAGTTACTTATGGGCTGAAGCTGTTAATACAGCTTGCTATGTGCAAAACCGAGTTCTCATCCATAGGTTTTTAGAAAAGACTCCCCATGAACTTTGGTTTGGGAAACCACCTACGGTTAAACATCTTAGGGTGTTTGGTTGTAAGGTGTTCATCCTAAACACCAAGGATCACCTTGGAAAGTTCACGGCAAAAGCTGATGAAGGGATACTAGTCGGGTACTCCCTCGTTAGTAAAGCCTACCGAGTCTACAACAAGAGAACTAGACTAGTTGAGGAGTCTTCTGATGTGGTTTTTGAGGAAGTTCCAAAACCAATTGACCAGTCAGATAATGTAGAAGGAGTTCAAATCGAACTAAGGAGACTTAGTTTGAATGAAAATCCGAGTATTGTTGATGGTGATGAGTCTGATGACGGTGAGCCTAGACAACTCATTGATCAGCCGGATCCTGAGGCTGAACTTGTGTCTAGTGAACTCGTTCAAGAAGCACCACCAACACCAAGGCAAACGAGACTAGCCTCTAGTCATCCCCAAGACCAAATCATTGGAGACATCCATCAAGGGGTTAGGACTAGATCATTCTTCAGGAATGAGGCTAATGAAGTTGCTCTAATTTCCGAAATTGAACCTAGGAAAATTGATGAAGCATTAAATGATCCCGATTGGATTATTGCAATGCAAGATGAACTAGGTCAGTTTGAGAGGAGTCAAGTTTGGGACTTAGTCTCTAGGCCCAAGAAGACCACTATTATTGGAACTAAATGGGTCTTCAAGAACAAATTAAACCACAAGGGAGAAATCATTAGAAACAAGGCACGCTTGGTAGCCAAGGGCTACAGTCAAGTTGAAGGTCTTGATTATGATGAGACTTATGCTCCCGTGGCACGATTAGAGTCCATCCGATTGATGCTTGCATTTGCAGCACATCGAGGCTTCAAACTATTTCAAATGGACGTCAAATCGGCATTCCTAAATGGTTTAATTAGGGAAGAAGTTTATGTCGAACAACCACCAGGGTTTGAGAGTACCGAATATCCAAACCACGTGTACAAGCTCAAGAAGGCACTCTATGGTCTTAAACAAGCACCCCGGGCTTGGTATGAGCGGTTGTCGGCATTCTTAATTGGAAAGGGTTTCGTTAGAGGTCAAATAGACCCCACACTATTTCTACGAAGAGATGGTGACAATATATTTGTAGCCCAAGTATATGTCGATGACATAATTTATGGCTCAAACAACAAGGGCTATTTACGTGAATTTATCGGACACATGGAGAGTGAGTTTGAAATGAGTCTAGTGGGAGAGTTGACTTTCTTCCTCGGACTTGAAATCAAGCAAACTCGCGATGGTATCCATGTGCACCAATCAAAGTACACACATGAAATGCTTCGAAAATTCAATATGAGTGATTCAAAAGAGGTAACCACTCCCATGGCTACAAACACAAGATTGGACAATGATGAGAGTGGTAAACCTGTTGATCTAACTCAGTATCGAAGCATGATAGGTAGTTTGCTATACCTTACAGCTAGTCGACCAGATATACTATTTGCTGTAGGTATGTGCGCTAGGTATCAAGTCTGTGCCAAGGAATCTCACCTAATTGCTGTTAAGCGAATTTTGAGATATCTCAAGGGCACAATTGGTGTAGGTCTTTGGTATCCCCGTACCGAATCTTTTGATTTGATGGGCTATACGGATTCCGACTACGCTGGATGTAAGTTGGATCGGAAAAACACTAGTGGGGGCTGCCAATTCCTAGGATCGTCTTTAGTAAGTTGGTCGAGTCGGAAGCAACATTGTGTTGCTCTTTCCACTACCGAGGCAGAATATATCGCCATGGGAGAGTGTATATCACAATTGTTGTGGATGATCCACACCTTAGAGGACTATGGATTGGGTTACAAGGGTGTGCAAGTGTTATGTGATAACATTAGCACAATTAACTTAACCAAGAATCTGGTCCATCATTCTAGGACAAAACATATTGAGGTAAGACACCACTTCATTAGAGATCATGTAGCTAGGGGGAACATCATACTCTCACATGTAGAGTCAAAGTCAAACCTAGCTGACATTTTCACTAAACCACTTCCCGAGAGTGAATTTAGTTTCCTTAGACGGGAATTGGGAATGTGTCGGGCTTCATGATGTTCAAATTGTGGTCAAAACCCTTCATGATTATTTCAAATTGTTAGGGAACAATTGGGTAACTTTGGGAACATCTCACACAAACTATAAGGGTTACCAAAATGTTTTTGTTTGCTAGATATGGGGTGAGATGTTAGGTTCAACTCAATTTCTCGAAATGTCATTGCATCAATTGAGAAATTAAGTTGACGAGATAATAATCACGGTGGTGACCAAGTATGGGGAAAACCATTGCATAACATATGTGTATATGGCTCCATGATCATACTTGGACATTCCAATCAAGGCAACTTGATTGGAAACTTGAAGTTGGAGTAGAAACTAGTTTGAATTTGCTTGATTGATTGATGGTTGAGTTTGACTCCATTAAGATGGGTCAAAGTGTGTGATGAACCTATAAGGACTTTAGATTCTTATTCAAGAATCAATTTTAGTCATAAAGACCTGTCCAAGTTACACAAAATCCATCAAAGATCGTTTGGAAATTTCAGAAATTCTGAAACTGAACATTTCAGGTCGTATCAAGAACCCTGATCGGTCACCGGACCGATCAGGCATAGGACTGATCGGTCCCTAGACCGATCTGACTCCTTCCTGTGTCGGATCTCCCGAAATTTGACTAAGTGTCTGAGCTAGCCTGGATCGGTCTCCAGATCGATCTGGCACCCTGTGGGGATCGGTCCACAGACCGATCAGGGAGCTCAGAGTTTTCTCTTCGGACCCTATTGATCAAATCCTGATCGGTCACCCGACCGATCAGGAGCGCGTCTGATCGGTCATCAGACCGATCAGGACCACGCCAGTCCGATCAGGATCGCATCTGATCGGTCCGGACGCGATCTGATCGAACGGTGATCCGATCAACCGCATTAAATTTTGGTTGGTGGACCGATCCACCAACCGATTAACTCTCCAAATCTTCGTTTTCCCGAACCCTAGCGCCGAAATACCCTGTGCGAACGAGCGAGAGAAGTCTCTGCGTCCTCCTTCACGCTCGTGCGACTCCTCTGCGGGCGATTTTCTCCAGCTTGAAGGCTCTTCCTTCACGCGCGTTCTTCTCTGTCGAAGTCTTCCAAACGAGTGTCAATGGCACCAAAGTAAGTGTTTGGCTTCATTTCCCGTTTCCAAGAGATCATGAAATATATATTTGTGAAGCTAATCGTATTTTTGTTCTTGTTCTTGCTGTGATCTCTTGTTCCTTGTGTCTGTGCCGTGACCCTCTTCGTCATCTTATGACCAAAAATTTCTTATCTATCTTTTGATTGGGTCTCATCTGATGATCAACTCTTGTGTGATTCACTCTATGTGTCATGATCAACTCAAATCTCCTTAGAAAATCATCTAAAGGAAAAGAGAGCGTGGAGGGAAATCCAAGGGGGAAGGCCCCTTCCTCCTCGTCCAGAAGGCCACAGCCTTCCTCTAGCTCCAGGTTCCCAAATGCGGCCTGTGAGCAGGCCTTTCAATCTAGGACATTCAAACTTTTACCCTGTAGATCCATAGACATTCCTTTCTTAAAGGACTACTGCCCTTCTATTATGGAGATTGTTACTTATTACAATCTGGGGTTTCTCCTTTATGTGGAAAGAACCATAAATTACGATCTCGTCTCCGAATTTTACAACAACCTACAACCAAGCTCTAAAGGGGGTTTCGAGTTCACCACTCGAGTCGGGAAGATGAACCTTGACTTTTCATATGAGATTTTGGCTGAGTACTTGGGTGGTCGACGATCACCGAATCTTTATTCGCTTTATCCTGACCTTCCTAAGCCTCTGCTAGCACCCTTTGCAGACGTTACCCCTGATTCCATCCATCAGTATTTCTTTGGTTATCCGCGTCTAGACGGTCTTGATGAGCTTGGACCTGACTTTCCTACATTTGCTGCACTACGTCTGTCTCCCTCTAGTTATATACTATTCAAGATCATTACCAATTGTATTCTTCCAATCACCTCAAAACCCTTAGCTGAGATCCGACCCTATCACTGTTTGATGCTCTACGGCATGCACAGCCGTTCAGATTTCGATATTATGGAGAGCATCTTCCAGTCCATTTTGTCTTATCGAGAGGAGTCCAGCCACCGCACTGTCTACATGCCTTTTGGTCACGTCATCACCGACTGGCTCATGTCAGTAGGTGTTGATGTTTCCAAGGGTCGGACGGTGCCTATGGTACGACAGGATTACAGACTTGGCCGGCGTGCCTTCGCCAAGTCTGGCATCATTATTCGGGGGCCCGATCGGATGTTGATCTGGAAAGATGGTAGAGTTCTTGGGGAGTTACCACGGGGAGTTCCACAGGGTCAGGCGCCAGCCGCTGTTGCTGATGACGATGACTATGATGAGCCAGATCCGGATCTCCGATGGCAGATCTCAGAGCTAGATCAGACTGTTCAGGAGCTTATTCAGCTGGGGGCGGCAGATCGTGAGGAGTTGCGTTCGGGTTTTCGCTCTTTCGATTCCCGGCTGACCAGGATCGAGACAGACCTCTCAGGGACCCGCACACTCCAGCAGACGTGGTATGATGAGTGGCGCAGCCACACATTTCCTGGAGGTGCACCTTCTGCGAGTTCTGCACCAGGGTCTTATGCTCCTACCGATGCTGCGATGGACGACCTTATGCGTGATGATGACCCCCCTACTGACACTTGACTTCGGATAGTTGTTGTTTTATCATGATCTGTGTTGTATGACTTTTTGGGCTGTATGCCCTCTGACTTTGTTGTTGTGACCTTGAGTCACACATATTTTGCTACGTGTTTGGATGCTTTCATGCTTTGACCCATATATTTTATCTGCCGTGCTTACTCTACTATTGTTGATGTCATGCTGATTGTATATCTATTATCTGCATGATTATTCGATTGTCATATTCATACTTACATTGCCATGTCTAGTTGATCCTTATGAATATTATGGCATGCTTTGGGAGACTATATTTCATACTCATATGATACATGTGACTGCTATGTCTTACCTTAATCTTTTCACATGTGTTCGTATGATTAATCCACAAATTATCATATTTTTGAGTTGGGACCCTCTAGGTTTGAGGGGGAGTTTATCTTAACAGTCCCCCTTACCCCTTTTCGGTGTTCGACAAAGGGGGAGAGAGTGTGATTGGTTAAGTTTAGAATGACCATGTTATAGGGGGAGGATCTGGATTCCCCTATGATTCATAATGTTGGAAAATTGATTGAGAATCCCTAAACTTAAAATCGGGTTGTCAAACAACAAAAAGGGGGAGATTGTTGATGCAGTCTGGCCCTGATTGTTGTTTTGGTGTTGACAACGATTTTAGTTTAGGAGGATGATTATGATATGGAAAATCCTAATCTGGGAGGTTAGGTGGATTATGATTAAGTCCTGATCGAGGATTAGGCATGATATGGAAAACCCTAACCTGGGAGGTTAGGTGTGATGATTGTGATGATTATGATTAAGTCCTAATCGAGGATTAGGCATGATGTTGGAAAATCCTAACCTGGGAGGTTAGGTGTGGAAAATCCTAGCTTGGAAGGCTAGGTGTTGAAAATCCTAACCTGGGAGGTTAGGTGTTGGAAAAGTCCTAATTCGGAAGGGTTGGGTGAAAAGTCCTAGCTTGGAGGGCTAGGTGAAAAGTCCTAACTTGGAGGGTTAGGTGCAAATTCCCATCCTGGAGAATTAGGTGAAAAAGTCCTGGCTTGGAGGGTCAGGTGCCTAGCTTGGAGGGCTAGGTTGGATGATGTTCTAACTCGGAAGAGTTGGGTGAAAAGTCCTAGCTTGGAGGCTAGGTGAAAAGTCCTAGCTTGGAGGGCTAGGTGAAAAGTCCTAGCTTGGAGGGCTAGGTGAAAAGTCCTAACTTGGAGGGTTAGGTGCAAATTCCCAACTTGGAGAGTTAGATGGAAAAATCCTTAGCTTGGAGGGCTAAGGTGGATGAATCCCTAGCTTGGAGGGCTGGGTAGAGTCACTGGATCGGTCTGGTGACTGATCAGGGACTGTTGGCACGCTGCTCCTTAGTGGATCGGTCTGGTGACCGGTCCAGCTATGTCTGATCGGACTGGTGACCGATCAGGGAGCGCACAGTGAGATTGGGAATCTACTGTGTGGCTCCTGATCGATCCGGAGACTGATCAGGGAGCAGGCTGCTTCCTTGCTGTCTTGCTCCTGATCGGTCTGGTGACCGATCAGGGAGCAAACAGTGAGTGAGTTCCCTTGCTGATCAGAGCCTTGGATCGGTCTGGTGACCGATCAGGAACCTTGGGTTTGATTAAAAAGTAACTGTTCATCTGCTTTGATTGGTCTGAGTGACCGATCAGGATCCAATCTGATCGGACTGGTGACCGATCAGGATCCACCCTGATCGGTCTGGTGACCGATCAGGCGTGTATAGCTGCGAGAGCTGGGAATCCCAGCAAAGCAGTGGATCGGTCTGGTGATCGATCCACACACCCTGGATCGGTCCGGTGACCGATCACTTTAATTCAAATTCCACTGTCAGACGTCGTCAGAGCGTCTGATCGTATCCGATTTGCTGATGTATATGATATGCTTTGTGATCTTCTGCTCTAATGCTCTGATTGAGTTTCAGGTGACAGGGGAGGATTCAAACACTCAAGGAGAAGTCAAAGAGTGCTTTCCTTGGAGCAGGTTTGTCCCTTTTCCCATCTCAGGTTGCAACGGCGAGCTGCGGACTGGAGCTAAGACTGGAGCTCGACTGAGGAGCTCAGTGAGTCCAGAGATAGCTCAGTAGAGGCTGGCATTGGTAGAGGAGTAGCTGGGAGCTACAGAGATGGTGTCACTTGTCGCTTGGCGGAGAAACAAAAAGAAACGCGAGAGTTGAGTTCAGTATCAGATTCAGTTTGAAAACCTGTGTGTTCTCGCGTTCTGCTGCAAGAAGCTTGCTGTTCTTGAGTTCTTCATTCATTCTAAGCAAGCTATTGAGAAGCATTCATCATACTTGAGCGCTTGAAGAAGAAAACAAGAAGCTGGGAGTCCGACAGTGGGAAGACACGAAGCAGACAGGGGTCTGCGTGAGATCGCCACTGGGTGGAGCTCAGGAAGCTTGCTGTGTTTAATCCTTGCTAAGTGTTTGAGTAAGATCTTTCTTGTTGTTGTTTCATTGTGCTCATTATATATCATTGTTTGAAACACACTGTGGAGAGGTTTCTCCACCGAGAAGGAGGTTGCTTCATATCCGGTGTTAACCGGGGCTTGATCTGCCGACGATCAAGGGATCGCCCACCTCAAGGGCACGCCAAGGAGTAGGGGCAAGTTATCCCCGAACCTTGTAAACCCTCCTTGTTAGCGATCTTGCTAGTTGTGTGTGCTTTGCTCTCATTTGTTTTCCTGCATACTCTGTTTTCCATTCTTTCCGCTGTGCTACTGATATTTGAGTTGCAGAAATCGTGATAAGTTTTCAAGGGGCAAGCGATTGTCTATATTCACCCCCCCTCTATAGCCATCTCGTTCCGAACATTGGATACCGAGCTGTCCTTAGCCCGGTGCCTAGCATTCCTTCGCTAGGGCTTTAGTCCCAAGCTGTCCTTCGCCTGGCGCCTAGCAGTCCTTCGCTAGGGCTTCAGTAGCCTGGCATTCCTTCGCCAGTGCCTAGCAGTCCTTCGCTAGGGCTTTTTACCTTGGCATTCCTTCGCCAGTGCCTAGCAGTCCTTCGCTAGGTCTTTTTACCCTGCACACTAGAGTAACATATTAGATAACAAGTAAGACTTAACTTTTGAGCCCTGTTGCCATTATCAAAACTCAGGTTCGACTTGGGTGCTTTCTGCACCAACAATCTCCCCCTTTTTGATTTATAGAAACCCTGGTTCAATAAGTTAAGTTTAATCAAGGCATACAAAAATTATCTTTTGTTCCCGCCCCCTGGAAGGAATCTCCCCCTAGATTTTTCAAAAATTCATGGGGTTTTCGACACTAAGTTCCAAGTTTAAGGTTTGGATTTTTACTTAAAAAAATGATACTTGTAGAGAATTTTTGAGTTCAAATACTTAGAAAATTTTGAAAACTTTAAGTTTATTTAGACAAATTTGAAATTTTAAGTTTAAGAAGGATTTTAAAACTTTAGTTTGAGTACCAACAATTTGAGAGTTTTAAGTTCATGGTACTTTCAAAAAGTTTTGAAAACTTCAAGTTTTAAAGTACTTCGTGAAGTTAACAAACCTAAGTACTTCTGAAAAGCTTAAGTATTTCTGAAAAAACTTTAGTACTTTTGAAAAGTTTTGAAAAGTAAAAAGGTTTTGACAAGCTTAAGTAAGAAAATTTTGACAAGCTTAAACTTAGTACTTTAGTACTTTAAAAAACTTAGTACTTTAGAAAAGCTTAGTTAAGTACTTTTTGAATAAAGGATAGATTTTGAAATTTTGAGAGACAACAACAAAAAAAAATTTTAAAAAAATTTTAAATTCTCTCCTTTCTTATCTCTCTCCTTTGCCATATATCAAAAACAGATAAATATATCAGAAATTAAATTGCATGAAGGAAATAACTTTCATAAAAAATATTTGCATGATTTTGCTGTACTGAACCAATTCATGATAAGACTTAAACCAAATCAGTTAATTTTCTCTTGTAGGGACCTGTCTAACCCAATTAGCTACTTACTAACTGTTATAAACAGTAGTTTTTGCTAGGGTTAGTCAAGTTAAGTGTTTTGTTCAAGTTAGATTTTCTAAACTTGACACTTAACTTGATTGCTGTGTAAGTTGTATTTAGTGCCCCAATTACTGCAGATGCACTGACTTAAAGCATCTTGAATTAAGGCAAAGACCTAAGCATCTCACCCCTTTCTAGGTTATCAATCAAAAGTACCCTAAGGTGCTTGTGAGATGCTGGCTTTTAAATCTATAGGTGCATGCAGTTCTAGGGTTAGGGCTTAGGCTAAGTCCATTTGCGAAAAAACCCTAGTTTTGAAAGTGGGTAGTTTTGAAATAAAACTAAGAAAAAAAATTTAAAATAAAACTGATTTAAAAAAAAACAACAGTTTTTCAAAATTCTTTTAGAAACTGATTTTTAAATCAAGGCAGAAAAAAAAATCAAAAGTAGAGTTAATCTATTCTACAGAGCACAATCCTAACTGTCTTCTTAGTGAACTGAACTCAGACTCAGGTAAGGGTTTTGTGAGTATGTCAGCTAGGTTGGATTTAGAGTCTATATGCTTAAGTACTATTTCACCCCTGGCTACATGGTCTCTTACAAAGTGATGTTTGACTTCTATGTGTTTGGTTCTGGAATGTTGGATTGGATTTTTAGTTAGATTAATTGAACTTATATTGTCAATAAATACTTGAGTTTGGGTGTAGTTAAGCTGGAAGTCCTTAAGAGTGTGCATCATCCATAAGAGTTGTGCTACATACTCTCCTAAGGCTATATACTCAGCTTCAGTTGTGGACAGAGCTACACAGTGTTGTTTTCTGCTGCACTAACTTACTAGATTATTTCCTAATAGTTGGCAGCTTCCACTTGTGCTCTTTCTATCTAATTTACAACCAGCATAGTCAGAATCCGAGTATCCTGACAAATTGAAGGTTGAGGTTCTAGGATACCAAATCCCTACATTTAGGGTGCCCTTTACGTATCTTAGTATTCTTTTTAGGGTTGCTAAGTGTGTTTCCTTAGCACAGGTTTGGTATCTAGCACACATCCCTACAGCAAAAAGAATGTCAGGTCTGCTGGCTGTAAGGTACAGTAGACTACCTATCATACTTCTATAGAGTTTAAGGTCCACTGGTTTACCATCAGGGTGACTATCTATTTTTACATTAGTGGTCATGGGGGTACTTATGCTTTTAAAGTTATCCATTTTGAATTTCTTTATTAACTCTTTAGCATATTTGGATTGATGGACATAGTTTCCATCCCTAGTTTATTTAATTTGTAAGCCTAGGAAAAAGTTAAGTTAACCAACTAGGCTCATTTCAAATTCGTTTTCCATTATTTTAACAAATTCTTTTAGAAAGTTCGAGTTGGTGGACCCAAAGATTATGTCATCTACGTAAATTTGGGCAATAAATATATCTTTTCCTAGGGTTTTAATAAATAGGGTTGAGTCAATTTGTCCTTGTTTAAATTCTTTAGAGATTAAGTAAGTTGATAAACGTTCATACCAGGCCCTAGGTGCTTGTTTTAGTCCATATAGTGCTTTAGTTAGTTTGTAAACGTGGTCAGGTTTGTCTAAGTCCTCAAACCCAGGGGTTGTCCTACATAAACTTCTTCTTTAATGAATCCATTTAGGAAAGCTGACTTTACATCCATTTGATATAGCTTAAATCTTTTATGAGATGCAAAGGCTAACAATATTCTAATGGACTCAAGTCTAGCTACTGGGGCATATGTTTCATCGTAATCTAATCCCTCTACTTGGCTGAATCCCTTCGCTACTAAGCGGGCTTTATTTCTCACTATTTCTCCTTGATCATTTAGCTTATTCCTAAAGACCCACTTGGTGTCAATGACGGATTTGCCCTCAGGTTTAGGTACTAATTCCCAGACTTGGTTTCTCTCAAATTGAGCTAATTCTTCTTGCATAGCTATGATCCAATCAGGATCAGGTAGGGCTCCCTCTATAGTTTTGGGTTCAATTTTTGATATCATAGCTATTTGACTAAGGTTTCTATGGGAGGATCTAGTCCTGACTCCTAGAGTTGGATCACCCACAATTTGATCGGTTGGATGACTAAGTCTGGGTTTCTTGGTTCTTCTAGAACTTGGTTCAGCCTCAGGTCCGGCTGGTCAGTTTGGTTCACTATTTGATTCGACTCCTTGGGCTGGTTCATTTGTTGGTTCGATAATTGGTTCAGTTGACTCATTAATTGGTTCAATAGTTAGTTCGTTTAAGGGTTCAATTAAATGTTCAATAGTTTGTTCATTATTTTCTTGATCAGAATTTGATGAGGTTAGGTCTGGATTATCAAATTTTAAGTTGATTTCTTCATCAAATATTAAGTTTGTTGTTTCTTCAATTTTCTTAGTTTGTTTATTGTAAACTCTATAGACTCTACTTGTGGTTGAGTATCCTAGGAAGATACATGGGGTTGACTTGGACTGAAATTTTCCTAAATAGTCTTTGGTGTTTAGGATATGGACTTTGCATCCAAAGACTCTTAGGTAGTGTAGATTTGGGAGTCTATGGTAGTACAGTTCATAGAGTGTTTTGTTGTGTCGCTTGTTAATTAGAACCCTATTTTGGATGTAACAAGCCGTACTAATCGCTTCTGCCCAATATTGGTTTGCTAAGTTAAATTCGTTGAGCATAGCCCTAGTGGCTTCCTGTAATGTTCTATTCCTTCTTTCGACTATCCCATTTTGTTGGGGGGTTCTAGGACATGAAAATTCATGTAAATACCCATTTACCTTACAGAATTCCTCGAACCGTTGATTTTCAAATTCTCCCCCGTGGTCACTCCTAAGTCTTTTAATTTTAGTATCGTTTTGATTTTTAATTAATTTACAGAATTCATTAAATAGGTTTAGGGTTTCATCTTTGATTTTTAGAAACCTAACCCAGGTGAACCTAGAGTAATCATCAACTATTACTAAGCAGTATCGGTTCCCGCTTAGTGACTTGGCTCCATGTGAATCAAATAGGTCAAGGTGCAGAAGCTCAAGTGTGGTTTGAGTTAGGTCAGATTGGATTAGTTTGTGATTAGATTTGGTTTGTTTACCTTGATTACATGATTCACATATTAGGTTTTCATTGTTTTTAATTTTGGGGATACCTTTGATTAAGCCAAGTTGGGTGACTTTTGAGATAGTTCTCAGATTAGTGTGACCTAGTCTCCTATGCCAGAGATTTGATTGTTCTAAGTGAGTTAACATACATTTGGGTACTAGGGGAAGGTTTATGGTGTATACATTATTTTTTCTAGTGCCCTTAAGCATGATTTCTGAGTCTTGTACATTTCTAATCAGGCAGTTAGAATTGTTGAAGGTGACTATATAACCAGAATCACATAACTGACTTATGCTAAGCAAGTTAAAATTGAAGTTTTCAACCAAAAGAACTTTCTTAATAACAAAGTCAGATTTGAGTTCAATATTACCTGACCCAATTACCTTGAGTGTAGCATTGTTGCCAAATGCCACTGAGCCTAGGTTCTTGAACTTGAGTTTGGTGAACTTCAATTTATCTCCAGTCATGTGTCTAGAGCAACCGCTATCCAACATCCATTAGTCCAAATCTTTATGTTCCTACACATAAAGAGTTTTATTGATTTGGATCCAATTAGAGTCAGGAATAGCTTAAATTGAGTTTCACTACCTAGTTTGTCTCACCCAAATCTTGGGTTTTCAACCACGTTAGCCTTATAGGTTTTGTGAGACAGGTTTTGATAAGTAAAATTATTTTGAAAGATTATTATTTATTTAGAAAACCTTAAATTAATTTTTGAAGACAATTAAATTTATTTTGAAAGAAAATGTTTGAATCTATACCTAACTGAAAATTTATGTTAGATTTGAATTTGACAAAAAGTAATTTGAATTTGAAATTCAGAAATTGACTTCCAGGTCTTGGCGAGGCACTAGGCCTTCTTTGGCCGTAGCCTTATTGAATCATCAACTCTTTCCTTGACAAAGTCGTTTAATGAAATTTCATTTTCAAAATTAATCTTTGAAAAGTTCTGGTCTAACTAGTTTGGATTTTGGATCGGTAGCTTCGGCTAGTTTCACCAGTCTAAAGAGACCAAGTAAACTTGACCTTATTAGAATTGGTTTCCCTAACGTACTATCATCTCACCTCCACCCAATACTATGTTGTCAAGTTTTAGTTAAGTTTGTTCAGTCCTTATGTTGGTGCAGAATGCACCCAAGTCAAACCTGTGTTTTGATAATGGCAACGTAGGTCAAAAGTTAAGTCCTTCTTGTTTTCTGACAAGTTAATCTAGTGTGCAGTGAAAGCCCTAGCAAAGGACTGCTAGGCACTGGCGAAGGAATGTCAGGGCAAAAAGCCCTAGCAAAGGACTGCTAGGCACTGGCGAAGGAATGCCAAAGATAAAAGACCTAGCGAAGGACTAATAGGCACCGGGCGAAGGACAGCTCGGCATCCAAGCCCTGACAAAGGACCGTCAGGCAAAAGTCCAACCAAGGGAGAGGTTGGCATCAGGTAAATTCTCCCGAGAGGAGTAGGTGAGGACGCGTTCCCCGTCGAGGGAACAGTAGGCGTCGGTTCGACCTAGGGCTCCATTTCGGAGACCAAAGTCAGAACCAAGATAGCTAAGGCTGTATAAAATAAATAATTAATTATATTATTGTGTTTTGGACTAACCCTGGATGCAGGACCGAGGAACGTGTGTCTGCAACTCAGAGAGCCTCAAAGGAGTGAGGCAGCAGCTGAGTAAGGTGCCCTGAGTGTCTAGGGCGCCCTCAAGGTGAACCAAAACCAAGCGAAGCAAAAAGGGCTTCAGCTGCTTACTGGGCAAGGCGCCCTCAACAGCGAAGGCGCCCTGGTCAGCGAAGGCGCCCTCAGCAGCCAAGGCGCCTCCAGCCCTATCCAGCCAAGAAGACCGCTTCAACCAAGGCGCCCTCAGCGACCAGGGCACCCCAGAGGTCAAACTTAATCCCTGTTCGAGCGGGATAGAAGTTGACCGAGCAAAGTGTGGATTGGCTGACACGTGGCAGGGCGCCCCCGACGTCCAGGGCGCCCTAGGTGCTATAAATAGCACCCCTCGACCCCAAGCTTCAAATCAACTTCGCTCAAAAGCTTCCACGCTCTTCTACGTTCGTGCCTTGCTCCAGAAACGCCTCACCTCGAGCCGACGACGTCCCGCTGCCCCGAAAAGAGTCGATACACTCCGGACGTCGGTAACGAAGAGCTTAATATTCTATTATTATTTTATTACACTCTCTTTGTAATTGAAATTATTGTAACCTCTTTGCGTGAATATAGAATTGCCCAAAGTAAACGGTCAACGACCGTGGGCCTTGGAGTAGGAGTCGACACAGGCTCCGAACCAAGTAAATCGACTGTGTCTTTTGTGCTGTGTTTTGTTTTATTTTATTTCCGCTGTGCACTTACTCTTAGCTTTCCGAAAAAAAACGATTTCCGATATTCACCCCCCCTCTATCGGCTTTCACGATCCAACAAGTAGTATCAGAGCGGGGTTATTTAAACTTGGTGCAACCACCAGTTTGAAATTTTTTTCGGATTTCTTTTTAATTTTATCATTCTATTTTCTTTATCTTACGATTTTTTCGATAAAAATTTTATTCATTTTTTTTTGGCAAGGTTGGTGCAACACCCCTTGTCTTTAATTTATCCAGCACTGCTAATCCAAGACCAAGTCTTGGCAAATTTCTTTTAGCTTTCTTTTTCAGTCTAAATGGCCATGCAAGAGGGATTCAGCACCGCAAGACCTCCACTCTTCAGTGGAGAAGACTTTTCCTACTGGAAAAGCCGCATGGAGGTCCACCTGAAAACTCAGGTGGACATGTGGATCATTATCCAGTCCGGTCTGGAGATCCCCCGAAACGCTGATGGACTTCCTCAGAACTACTCCGAATGGGACAACTCCCTTAAACGCAAGATAGAAGCCGACGCAAAAGCGACACAAACCCTACAATGCGGGCTGACAAAGGAAGAGCTGAACCGCGTGGGCCCCTTCAATAGTGCAAAGGAGCTATGGACAAAACTGATCGAGCTGCACGAAGGGACTTCAGACACTCGGATCAGCAAGCGGGATCTGCTACTAAACAAACTCTACACTATCAAGATGGCCGACAACGAAACAGCAGCCCAGCTCCACGCTCGAATCCAAGAGGTAATGAACGATCTTCACACAATAGGTCACAAGGTTGAAAACCGTGACCTAATAAGGTATGCTCTAAACGCTTTCCCTAGAAACACCTTGTGGGCATCTATGGTAGATGCATACAAGGTCTCTAGGGATCTTTCTAAAATAAAATTAGACGAATTATTTTCTGAACTAGAACTGCACGAACAAACTAACACCAATATGGTTGAGAAAGGTATTGCTTTTCTTGCAGGCAAGACTGGAAGAACAACGAAGAAGAAGCCTGAACCTGAAATCGAATCTAACTCAGACTCAGATTCAGAAGAAGAAGATAGAGATCAAACTAAGCTGGTCCGGCTCGCTCGAAGCTACTACAAGGAGCTGAAGAACCGAACCAACAAACGAAAAACCGGCCGAAGAAAGGACGAACCAACTGAACCAGCAAACAAGCCCAATGTGACCTGCTACGAGTGCAAGAAAAAGGGCCACTACAAGTCAGAATGCCCTAACCTAAAGGAGACTAAAAAGCCGAGAAGAAAGAAGGCACTGCAAGCAACCTGGGACGAGTCTTCCTCAGAAGAAGAAGAAGAGACACCCCAGTCCAACCTCCTAGCTCTGACCGCCTCAGATAAAGTCGAGACAGAATCAGAATCAGAACAAGAGGACGGCGAGCTGACCTTCACAGAAGACGGAGAAATTAAGGTAACTGGCTTTAATAGATTACAGTTAACTGAATTGATTTCTTTTCTTTCTCGAGATTTGGCAAAAGCCAAACTCCGAGTCGAAACCCTCCGACAGGAAGTAAAACTCCTGAAAGAGGGAGCTGACTCTAAACCCTTAACCGAGAAGGTTCAGGAAGGAACTCCTACTCAAGTTGAAAAACTTGAAAAGGAGAACTCCTCCCTGAAAACTCAGGTTAAAGATTTTAGAACAGCTTTAGAACGATTTACATCTGGTTCCAAGGGTCTTGACATGATCCTTGGAAAATAGAAATCAGTTCTAAATCGATCCAGACTTGGCTACCGAACCAAATCCCGACAAAGATCATATTTGACTGTACTGAATCAGTCCAGAAGAAAAATTCAGGCATGGGTACCTAAACTGTGCCTGAACCAACCTACTGGATCAAATCAGTATTGGATCCCCAAGGACAAGATTCACATCTTGCCCAACCATCACCGTGGCTTTAGTCCAGGGGGAGCCAAACTGAAAACTATTTTTATTATTAGATAAACTTGTTATTCTTGATTTAAATTGCTTGATTGATTGGTTATTTAATTTCTGCAATATACCATGCTTAGACTTAGGCTAGCTTAAGGACTAAACAAACTTAGCTGAAATTTGACAACATAGTATTGGGTGGAGGTGAGATGATAGTACGTTGGGGAAACCAATTCTAATAAGATCAAGTTTACTTGGTCTCTTTAGACTGGTGAAACCAGCTGAAGCTACCGATCCAAAACCCAAACTAGTTAGACCAGAAATTTTTCAGAAATTGATTTTGAAAATGAAATTTCATTAAAAGGCTTTGTCAAGGAAAGGGTGGATGATCCCATAAGGCTTCGGCCAAAGAAGGCCTAGTGCCTCGCCAAGACCTGGAAGCCAATTTTTGAAATTCAAATTCAAATTAATTTTTGTCAAATTCGAATCTAACACAAAATTTCAGCTAAGTATAGACTTAAACATCTTTTCAAAAATTTCAAAATTAATTAATTAAGTTTTCAAAATTTAATTATCCTTCAAAATTAATCAAAATTTTCAAAATTTTCAAAACTATCAAAACCTGTCTCACAAAACCTATAAGGTTAACGTGATTGAAAACCCTAGATTTGGGTGAGATAGACTAGGCAGTGAAACTCAATTTAAGCTGTTCCTGATTCTAATTGGATCCAAATCAAGAAAATTCTTTATGCGTAGGAACATAAAGATTTGGACCAATGGATGTTGGATAGCGGTTGCTCCAGACACATGACTGGAGATAAATTGAAGTTCACCAAGCTCAAACTCAAAAACCTAGGCTCAGTGGCTTTTGGCAATAATGCTACACTCAAGGTAATTGGGTCAGGTAACATTGAGCTTAAATCTGATTTCATTATTAAGAAAGTTCTATTTGTTGAAAATTTTAATTTTAACTTGCTTAGCATAAGTCAGTTATGTGATTCTGGTTATAGAGTTACTTTCAACAGTTCCAACTGCCTAATTAAAAATGAACAAGACTCAGAAATCATACTTAAAGGCACTAGGAAAAACAATGTATACACTATAAATCTTCCTATTATACCCAAATGTATGTTAACACAATTAGAACAATCAAACCTCTGGCATAGGAGATTAGGACATACCAATTTGAGAACTATCTCAAAAATTACCCAACTTGGCTTAATCAAAGGTATCCCCAACATCAAAAAGAATGAAAACCTAATATGTGAATCATGCAATCAAGGTAAGCAAACCAAATCCAATCACAAACTAATTCAGTCTGATTTAACTCAAACCACACTTGAGCTCCTGCACCTTGACCTATTTGATTCACATGGAGCCAAGTCACTAAGCGGGAACCGATACTGCTTAGTAATAGTTGATGATTACTCTAGATTTACCTGGGTTAGGTTCCTAAAAACCAAAGATGAAACCCTAAATCTATTTATTGAATTCTGTAAATTAATTGAAAATCAAAATGACACTAAAATTAAAAGACTTAGGAGTGATCACGGGGGAGAGTTTGAAAATCAAAAATTTGATGAATTCTGTAAGGTAAATGGGTATTTACATGAATTTTCATATCCTAGAACCCCCCAACAAAATGGGATAGTTGAGCGAAGGAATAGAACCTTACAAGAAGCCGCTAGGGCTATGCTCAACGAGTTTAAACTAGCAAACCAATTCTGGGCAGAAGCAACTAGTACAGCCTGTTATATCCAAAATAGGGTTTTGATCAATAAGCGACACAACAAAACCCCCTATGAACTGTACTACCATAGACTTCCAAACCTACATTACCTAAGGGTCTTTGGGTGCAAAGTCCATATCCTAAACACCAAAGATTATTTAGGAAAATTTCAATCCAAGTCAAACACAGGCATTTTTCTAGGATATTCAACCACAAATAGAGCCTATAGAGTTTACAACAAACAAACTAAGAAAATTGAAGAAACAACCAACTTAATTTTTGATGAAGAAATCAATTCAAATTCTAATAATCCAGAACCAATTTCATCAAACTCTGACCAAGAAAATGAACGACTTATTGAACCATTAATTGAACCCTTAAACGAACTAACTATTGAACCAATTAATGAACCAAGAATCGAACCACCAAATGAACCAGTCCAAAGAGTCGAACCAAATAGTGAACCAAACCAACCAGCCGGACCTGAGGCTGAACCAAGCTCTAGAAGAACAAAGAAACCCAGACTTAGTCACCCAACCGATCAAATTGTGGGCGATCCAACTCTAGGAGTCAGGACTAGGTCCTCCTATAGAAACCTTAGTCAAATAGCTATGATATCAAAAATAGAACCCAAAACTATAGATGAAGCCCTACCTGACCCTGATTGGATCATAGCTATGCAAGAAGAATTAGCCCAATTTGAGAGGAACCAAGTCTGGGAACTAGTGCCTAAACCTGAAGGTAAATCCATTATAGATACTAAGTGGGTCTTTAGGAACAAGCTAAATGATCAAGGAGAAATAGTCAGAAATAAAGCCCGCTTAGTAGCTAAGGGATTCAGCCAAGTAGAGGGACTAGACTATGATGAAACATATGCCCCAGTAGCTAGACTTGAGTCCATTAGAATGTTATTGGCCTTTGCATCCCATAAAGGATTCAAGTTATATCAAATGGATGTAAAGTCAGCCTTTTTAAATGGATTTATTAAAGAAGAAGTTTATGTAGGGCAACCCCCGGGGTTTGAGGACTTAGACAAACCTAACCACGTCTACAAACTAACTAAAGCCCTATATGGATTAAAACAAGCACCTAGGGCTTGGTATGAAAGACTATCAACTTACTTAACTACTAAAGAATTTAAACAAGGCCAAATTGACTCAACCCTATTCATTAAAACCCTAGGAAAAGATATATTTATTGCCCAAATTTACGTAGATGACATAATCTTTGGATCCACCAACACCTACTTTCTAAAAGAATTTGTCAAGATAATGGAAGATAAATTTGAAATGAGCTTAGTTGGTGAGCTTACATTTTTCCTAGGACTACAAATCAAACAAACTAGGGATGGTAACTATGTTCATCAACTCAAATATGCTAAAGAATTAATAAAGAAATTTAAAATGGATAACTCTAAAAGCATAAGTACCCCCATGGCCACTAATGTAAAAATAGATAGTGACCCTGATGGTAAACCAGTGGATCCTAAACTCTATAGGAGTATGATAGGTAGCCTACTGTACCTTACAGCCAGCAGACCTGATATTCTTTTTGCTGTAGGGATGTGTGCTAGATACCAAACTTGTGCTAAGGAAACGCACTTAGCAGCCCTAAAAAGAATTTTAAGATATGTAAAGGGCACCCTAAATGTAGGGATTTGGTATCCTAGAACCTCAACTTTTGATTTAACAGGATACACAGATTCTGACTATGCAGGCTGTAAGTTAGATAGAAAGAGCACAAGTGGAAGCTGTCAACTGCTAGGTCAGAGTCTAGTTAGTTGGTGCAGCAGAAAACAACACTGTGTAGCCCTATCCACAACTGAAGCTGAGTATGTGGCATTAGGGGAATGTGTGGCTCAACTTTTATGGATGATGCACACACTTAAGGACTATCAGCTCAACTACACCCAAACTCAAGTATTTATTGACAATATAAGTTCAATTAATTTAACTAAGAACCCAATCCAACACTCCATAACCAAACATATAGAAGTCAAACATCATTTTGTAAGAGACCATGTAACCAGGGGTGAAATAGTACTCAAGTATATTGACTCTAAATCCAACCTAGCTGATATATTCATAAAGCCCTTACCTGAGTCTGAGTTCAGCTCACTAAGAAGGCAGTTAGGATTGTGCTTTATAGAATAGAGAAACTCAATTTTTTTTGCTCTACCTTTGTTTCTAAAAATAGAATTTGAAAAATTGCTTTACTTAATTTTAAAATCAGTTTTTTCCCTTTCGACTTAGTTTTATTTAAAAACTACCCCCTTTCAAAACTAGGGATTTTTCGAAAATGGACTTAGGCTAGGCCCTAACCCTAGAACTGCATGCACCTATAGACTTAGAAGCCAGCATCTCACAAGCACCTTAGGGTACTTATGATTGATAACCTAGAAAGGGTTGAGATGCTTAGGTCTTTGCCTTAATTCAAGATGCTTTAAGTCAGTGCATCTGCAGTAATTGGGGCACTAAATACAACTTATACAGCAATCAAGTTAAGTGTCAAGCTTAGAAAATCTAACTTGAACAGAAACACTTAACTTGACTAACCCTAGCAAAAACTACTGTATATAACAGTTAGTAAGTAGCTAATTGGGTTAGACAGGTCCCTACAGACAAAAATTGATTGATTTAGTGTAAATCAAACTGGTTCAGTACAGCAAATTATTATTTATTTTAATTCATGCTATATTTATCTGTTTTGATATATGGCAAAGGGGGAGATAGAGATAGGAAAAAGAAAAATTAATTATTTTTTTCTAAATTTTTCCTTTATTCAAAAAGATTCAAAATTCGTTACTTAAAAGCCTTCAAAATTTTGCTAAGTACTCTAGCTTCAAAATTCTTTACTTAAAAGCTTTCAAAATTTTGCTAAGTACTCTAGCTTCAAAATTCTTTACTTAAAAGCTTTCAAAATTTTGCTAAGTACTCTAGCTTCAAAATTCTTTACTTAAAGCTTTCAAAATTTTGCAAAGTACTCTAGCTTCAAAATTTTTGTTGCAAGCCTTCAAATTTTGCAAAGTACTCTAGCCTTTCAAAAGGCTTCTACTTAAGCTTGTCAAAATTATTTTTACTCTAAAAGCTTAAAGTTTTTCAAAATTATTAAGTACTAAAGTGTTTCAAAACCTACTAAGTACTTAAGCTTGTTATATCCTACCGAGTATTTAAGCTAACATTTTGAGTACTTTAAAACTTAAGACTTTAAACTCAAATTATGCTTTAAAAACTCTACTATGTATTTGTAAGTTACTTCTAAGTACCTAAAACTTAAGCACAAGTAAAGTTCTTAAAACCCCACGAATTTTTGAAAAACATAGGGGGAGATTCCTTCCAGGGGGAGGGAACAAAAGTTAAACTTTTTCATATCTTGCTTAAAACTTAACTTTTTGAACTAGGGTTGCCATAAATCAAAAAGGGGGAGATTGTTGGTGCAGAATGCACCCAAGTCAAACCTGTGTTTTGATAATGGCAACATAGGTCAAAAGTTAAGTCCTTCTTGTTTTCTGACAAGTTAATCTAGTGTGCAGTGAAAGCCCTAGCAAAGGACTGCTAGGCACTGGCGAAGGAATGCTAGGGCAAAAAGCCCTAGCAAAGGACTGCTAGGCACTGGCGAAGGAATGCCAAAGATAAAAGACCTAGCGAAGGACTGCTAGGCACCGGGCGAAGGACAGCTCGGCATCCAAGCCCTGACAAAGGACCGTCAGGCAAAAGTCCAACCAAGGGAGAGGTTGGCATCAGGTAAATTCTCCCGAGAGGAGTAGGTGAGGGCGCGTTCCCCGTCGAGGGAACAGTAGGCGTCGGTTCGACCTAGGGCTCCATTTCGGAGACCAAAGTCAGAACCAAGACAGCTAAGGCTGTATAAAATAAATAATTAATTGTATTATTGTGTTTTGGACTAACCCTGGATGCAGGACCGAAGGAACGTGTGTCTGCAACTCAGAGAGCCTCAAAGGAGTGAGGCAGCAGCTGAGTAAGGCGCCCTGAGTGTCCAGGGCGCCCTCAAGGTGAACCAAAACCAAGCAAAGCAAAAAGGGCTTCAGCTGCTTACTGGGCAAGGTGCCCTCAGCAGCGAAGGTGCCCTGGTCAGCGAAGGCACCCTCAGCAGCCAAGGCGCCTCCAGCCCAAGCCTGCGAAGCTCCAGCCCTATCCAGCCGAGAAGACCGCTTCAACCAAGGCGCCCTCAGCGACCAGGGCGCCCCAGAGGTCAAACTTAATCCCTGTTCGAGCGGGATAGAAGTTGACCGAGCAAAGTGTGGATCGGCTGACACGTGGCAGGGCGCCCCCGACGTCCAGGGCGCCCTAGGTGCTATAAATAGTACCCCTCGACCCCAAGCTTCAAATCAACTTCGCTCAAAAGCTTCCACGCTCTTCTACGCTCGTGCCTTGCTCCAGAAACGCCTCACCTCGAGCTGACGACGTCCCGCTGCCCCAAAAAGAGTCGATACACTCCGGACGTCGGTAACGAAGAGCTTAATATTCTATTATTATTTTATTGCACTCTCTTTGTAATTGAAATTATTGTAACCTCTTTGCGCGAATATAGAATTACCCAAAGTAAACGGTCAACGACCGTGGGCCTTGGAGTAGGAGTCGACACAGGCTCCGAACCAAGTAAATCGACTGTGTCTTTTGTGCTGTGTTTTGTTTTATTTTATGTCCGCTGTGCACTTACTCTTAGCTTTCCGAAAAAGAACGATTTCCGATATTCACCCCCCCCCCTCTATCGGCTTTCACGATCCAACACCTTATACTAACCATTCCTAAGTCTAAGCATGGTAAATTGCAAAAAATAAACAATCAATCAAGCAAGTTGCAAGAATTAAATTCTATTTAACAATAAATATAGTTTTTAATTTGGCTCCCCCTGGACTAAAGCCACGGTAACGATTAGGCAAGATGTGAATCTTGTCCTTGGGGATCCAATACTGATTTGATCCAGTTGGTTTGTTCAGGTACAGTTTAGGTACCCATGCCTGAACTTTACTTCTAGACTGATTCAGTACAGCAAAGTAAGATCTTTGTCGGGATTTGGTTCTATAGCCAAGTCCGGATCGATTTAGAACGAACTTCTGTTTTCCAAGAATCATGTCAAGACCCTTGGAACCAGAAGTGAATCGTTCTAAGGTAGCTCTAAGATCCTTAACTTGAGTTTTCATGGAGGAGTTCTCTTTCTCAAGTTTTTCAACTTGAGTAGGAGTTCCTTCTTGAACTTTCTCGGTTAAGGGTTTAGAGTCAGCTCCCTCTTTCAGGAGTTTTACTTCCTGTCGGAGGGATTCGACTCGGAGTTTGGCTTTCGCCAAATCTCGAGAAAGATACGAAATAAGTTCATTTAGCTGACTTCTATTGAAACCACTTACCTTGATTTCGCCGTCTTCTGAAAAGGTTAGTCTGCCGTCGTCCTGTTCTGACTCTGACTCGGTCTCGACTTTTTCTGAGGCGGTCAGGGCTAGTAGGTTTGACTGGGGTGCTTCTTCTTCTTCTTCTGAAGAAGATTCATCCCAGGTTGCTTGGAGTGCTTTTTTTCTTCTTGTCTTCTTGGTCTCCTTCAGGTTTGGACACTTTGTCTTGTAGTGGTCCTTCTTCTTGCACTCGTAGCAAGTCACGTTGGGCTTGTTTTTGTCATTTGTGGGTTCAGCTGGTTCGTCTTTTCTTCGGTTGGCCTTCCTTCTGTTGGTTTGGTTCTTCAATTCTTTATAGTAGCTTCGGGCCAGTCGGACCAGCTTAGGTCGATCTCCTTCTTCGTCTTCTGAGTCTGAGTCTGAGTTAGACTCGGGTTCAGGTTGAGGTTTCTTCTTTGTTGACCTTCCAGTTTTTCCTGCAACAAAGGCAATACCTTTCTCGGTCAAATTGCAGTTAGTTTGTTCATGCAGTTCTAATTCGGAAAACAATTCATCTAATTTTATTTTTGAAAGATCCCTTGAGACCTTGTATGTATCTACCATAGATGCCCACAAGGTGTTTCTAGGGAAAGCGTTTAAGGCATACCTTATTAGGTCACGGTTTTCGACCTTGTGACCAATAGTGTGAAGACCGTTCATTAATTCTTGGATTCGTGCGTGAAGCTGGGCTGCTGTTTCGTTGTCGGCCATCTTGATTGTATATAGTTTGTTCAGGAGCAGATCTCTCTTGCTGATGTGAGTGTCTGATGTTCCTTCGTGCAGCTCGATCAATTTTGCCCACAGCTCCTTGGCACTGTTGAAGAGGCCCACCCGGTTCAGCTCCTCTTTTGTTAAGCCGCATTGGAGGGTTTGAGTCGCCTTTGCATCGGCTTCAATTTTGCGCTTCAGAGCGTTGTCCCATTCTGAGTAGGTTTGCGGTACTCCTTCATCGTTCTTCGGAATCTCCAGTCCGGACTGGATGATTATCCACATATCCACCTGAGTTTTCAGGTGGACATCCATTCGACTTTTCCAGTAGGAAAAGTCTTCTCCACTGAAAAGTGGAGGTCTGGCGGTGCTGAATCCTTCTTGCATGGCCATTTAATCTGAAAAAAATAACTAACAGAAAAAAATTTCCCAAGACTTGGTCTTGGATTAGTAGTGCGGGATAAGGAAAATATTCGTCGAGTGGTGTTGCACCAACCTCGATCAACGAGAAGAAATTCGAACGAAAATATATTGGTAGAAATTCGAACGAGAAAAAGAAATAAAAAAAATTCTGAAAAATTTTCAAACTGGTGGTTGCACCAAATTTGAACTTCCCCGCTCTGATACCACTTGTTGGATCGAGAGAACCGATAGGGGGGTGAATATCGGAAAGCGTTCGGATTTGAGATAGAGAAATTGCACAGCGGAAGATTAAAAACAAACACACGCGAACACAGATATTTTTACTTGGTTCGGAGCCTAGGTCAACTCCTACTTCAAGGCCCACGGTCGTTGACCGTTTACTGCGGGCAATTCTATATTTTCGCAAAATGGTTTACAAATCAATATTACAATTGCAGTATCGTAAACACAAAAAGGAAATTGCTCTTCGTTACCGACGTCCGATGTAGATTGACTTTTCGGAGCGGAGGGACGTCGTCGGCTCAAGTTGGGAGGTTTCCGGAGCAGAGCGCGGGAGCAGAAGAGCGTAGAAGCGTTGAATGAAGTGTTGTGTTGAGCCTTGGGGTCGAGGGCCTTTTATATAGCCCTGGGGGCACCCGGATCGTCGGGGGTGCCCCCCCCCCCACGTGTCGGTCGATCCGGCATTTGCTCGGTCAGCTTCTAATCTCTTCGAATTCGGGATCAGTTTTGACCGGGGCGCCCGGAACGCTCGGGGCGCCCGTATTGACCGGGTCAAGCTCTCATCTGTTGGCTTCGAGGGGAGCTGTTTCGGTAGTTGGCACTGGGGGCGCCCGCAGCATGCGGGGCGCCCGCGCGATGGGGGCGCCCGGAGCATCCGGCGCGCCCCGACAGTCAACTGTCGAAGCGGATTTTGCTCCTATTGGTTGGTCTTCACCTTGGGGGCGCCCGGAACATCCGGGGCGCCCTGCTCAGCTTCTGCCTCACTCCTTTGAGGCTCTCTGAGCTGCAGACACTCAGTCCTTCGGTCCTGCATCCAAGGTTAGTCCAAAAAGTAGTAACATATTAATTTTTATACAGCCTTAGCTGTCTTGGTTCTGACTTTGGGCCTCCAAAATGGAGCCCTAGGTCGAACCGACGCCTACTGTTCCCTCGACGGGGAACGCGTCCTCACCTACTCCTCTCGGGAGAATGTACCTGATGCCAACCGCTCCTCTGGTTGGACTTTTGCCTAGCGGTCCTTCGCCAGGTCTTGGATACCAAGCTGTCCTTAGCCCGGTGCCTAGCATTCCTTCGCTAGGGCTTCAGTCCCAAGCTGTCCTTCGCCTAGCGCCTAGCAGTCCTTCGCTAGGGCTTCAGTAGCCTGGCATTCCTTCGCCAGTGCCTAGCAGTCCTTCGCTAGGGCTTTTTACCCTGACATTCCTTCGCCAGTGCCTAGCAGTCCTTCGCTAGGGCTTTTTACCCTGGCATTCCTTCGCCAGTGCCTAGCAGTCCTTCGCTAAGTCTTTTTACCCTGCACACTAGAGTAACATATTAGATAACAAGTAAGACTTAACTTTTGAGCCCTGTTGCCATTATCAAAACTCAGGTTCGACTTGGGTGCTTTTTGCACCAACACACATATCCCATTTTGCTCTAATGGAAATTGAAAACATAGCATCCACATCATCTAAAGATGAGAAGAGCTCAAGTGAAGATAAAGAAGGGAGCTCAAGTGAAGAGGGAGGTCAATCTTCGATTCGGACGTCTCGGTAATTGAGGTATACAAACTACCCACTACCACTCTAGTAAAAATCATTTCTAGCACAATTGATGATTTGTTTAATGCTAAAAAGAAAATTAAGTGTTTGAAAAATAAAATTTCCATGTTAAAGGAAAATTTAGAATCTATGATAATTAAGGACAATATGTATGACTCTTCTTCTAGTTCAAATGATTCATCTTTAGAAGAAGAAAATAAGAAATTAAGGGAAAAGGTAGATAGTCTTACCAAAGCCCTTAGAAAATTTAAAATTGACTAAAACCCCCTAGATATGATCATTGAGAGCTAAAGGACAAGTTTCAAGAAAGAAGGGTTAGGATTTGGAAAATCTAGAAATGGAAAAACCTACCATTGTTTACTTGCTAGTGGACAAGCAAAGACCAAGACCCTAAGTAAGAAATGGATTCCTAAGGAGTACTTGGTCAACCCAATTAGGAAACACTTCTATTGGGTGTCAAAGTCAATCCTCAAGGGTTAGAGGATTTGGGTTGAGTCAACCATGTTGTTAAAATTTCAAATTTTTAAAATTTGGTTGACTTGAGACATTAAGGGGGAGCATTTTAGCCCAAGTAGAAATTGTTGATAACATGGGCTAAATAGGATGTACATTTGATACATCTCATGTTGTCTTGATTTATGATTACATTTATGCATATAAGATGTTAGGATGATACAAATAACTCACTTATGCTTGTGACATTTTGATGAGTTATTGGATGTATCACATTAGTGATAATAGACCAACTATGGGAAAAACAAATGTTAATTAATGGACATCTTGCCCATAGATCATAATTAGACATTTCAAATGATTTGAAAATATTTTTGTGGTTTATTAGTTATAACATAGGTTTGCAAAACACATGGTTTCAAAACTAGGATGTAGGTTTGATACAAAATTGAGTGTTTTCAAAGAATTTGAGTTTTTATCAAAAAGTCAAACATATTTGGATTTTTCATGAAAATATATTTTTCTCTGTTAGAAAATATCACAAGAAATATGTTTGCAAAATTTTAAATTTTTTGAATTTTATTAAATTTTGTATGTATTTCTAAATTTCAACTCAAAAGACTGAAATTTCAGACTAATAGGTATCAGTAGATTGGTACAGAGACCAGTCGACTGAACATTTTGTGACTTGGTAATTCACTAAGGCCAGTCGACTGATAACTAATTCAGTTAACTGGTAGTTGTATTTTTTGATTTCTAGGGATTTTCAGAAAATAAAAGGTGTCCCAAATTGATACCAAGGGTAATATTGCTCAGTGCAATCTTTTTGATGGCGTCAAAGGGGGAGAATGAAAGGTTTAAGTTAGGTTTTAACTTAATTCTTTATGTTTATGCAAAATTGAAAATCTCGTGATAAGGCATAGGTTAAGGGGAAGGATGCATGTTTCTGTGTTTTAACATACTATGCTTTTAATTTTCAATTGTTATGTTTGTACCAAACTTAATCATATTGCCGCACATTAAAAAGGGGGAGATTGTTGGTACAATCGACCCAAGGTTGATTGAGTAGATCATGGGTTTTGATGTGTGTGTCAATATGGTTAAGTTAGGTTTTCATGTTGATTTGATATGTGTGCTTGAGTCGTGCAGGACTTGGAGAATCACACATGAGTAATGAAGTGTAGCATCCGAGGGACGAGAGCCAAGGAAGAGGACTTCAAGGGCGAGCCGAGGAAGTAGACTTCAAAGGCATACGCGAAGGATGGTATGGAGGCAAGCCGTGGGCTTGTGTGCGCATCCGAGGGACGAGAGCCAAAGGAAGAGAACTTCAAGAGGCAAGCCGAGGAAGTGGACCTCAAGGCATATGCGAAGGATGGACTTCGGAGTGAGTTTGAGTGAACTTGTAAGCTGGCAGTGGACTGGTAAAGGGAGCAGTTGACTGCCAGCATTGAGTGAAAACTCACAAAAAGGTCAGTTGACTGGTCTACTAAAAAATAGAGTTGTTGGTTGGGCATCAGTCAACTAGCCCTGGGGGTAGTCGACTGATGTCAGAGCTGAGCTATTTGGATAGCAGCTCTCTCCTCTATTTAAGTGGAGGCTTTGGGGCATGAATAGGTTACGGTTCTTGATTGCTCAATCCTATTCTAAGTGCCCAAAGCTTCCATAGACTATTCTCTTCCTCATACTCTAAATTTCATCTTGTAAAAGAGGAAGAGAGCATCTTGTGAGAATTTCTTCACCTTCAAGGAAAAGATCATAATGAAGCTTGATTGTGTGGTCTGGATCCTTGGATTAGTCACCTCTAGGAGGTGGATACCAAGTAAATCGAGAGAGTTAGCATTATTTTCTTTGTTAATTGATTTTATCTATTATTGTTTTTATGCTTTAGCTAACATTCTTATAGACAAAATCAAAGAGAAGTTATTCACCCCCTCTAGCCAAACACCAAGGTCCTAACAGAGATTGAGCCCTAAACATGACAATATGCTGGTTCGAGACAAGCGGAGATGGCTCGACCCCAAATGGGAGAGGTTGAGCCCTGAACAGGATAATATGCTGGTCTGAGACAAGTGGAGATGACTCAACCCCGAACAAGGGAGGTTGAGCCCTGAACAAGACAATATACTAGTCCGAGACAAGTAGGGATGGCTCGACCTCAAATGGGAGAGGTTGAGCCCTGAACAGGATAATATGTTGGTTCGAGACCAATGAAGAATATGATGGTTGGAGACTAATGGAGATAGCTCGATCGCAAATCGGGAAGGTTAAGCCCTGAATAGGACAATATGCTGTGGAGATATCTGGTCCAAGACTAGTGGTGGTAGCTCGACTCCGAACAAGGGAGGTTGTGTTAAGATCGAAAAGAATTTAAATATCTCCATAATGATATGATATTGTCTACTTTGGGCCTAAACCCTCATGGTTTTGCTCTTAGACTCTCCCTAAAAGACCTCATACCAATAAGAAATTTTTCTCTTATAAATCCATGATCTTTCTTATGTATTTCCAATGTGAGACTATGTTTACAACCTTGCAACCCCAACAATCCCCCTTAAATAAAGGACCACAAGTTCCCTCAAGCGGAAAATCTTTTCGTTTGATGTCTGATCCTCAACCTACCAGGACTTTCTGCTCCTCGGTCCACCCGACCTATTAGGACTTTCTTGCCTAGCTGCAACTAGGACTTCTCTACGTAATGCTGACCCTCCTGATCAAGACACGAGAGCTCATACTTTCTTTATTCAAAGCTTAACTCACATGATTCAAGTAAACTATAGCTCTTGTGCACAGTCAGTAGTTAGACCTTCTAACAGTCCGGGCTCTAATACCAATTATTAGGACTGAAAAAAATTTAGATATCTCTACAATGACATGATATTATCCACTTTGGGCCTAAACCCTTATGATTTTTCTCTCGGACTCTCCCCAAAAGGCCTCATACTAATGGAGATATCTTTCTCGTATAAGCTCATAATCTTTCCCATGTGTTTTCAATATGGGACTATGTTTGTAACTTTGCAACCCCAATAGGTTGTGCCCTGAATATGATAATATGATGGTCTAAGACCAGTAGAGAATATATTAGTTCAAGATCAGTAGAGATAGCTCGACCCTGAACGGAGGAAGTTGAGCCTTCAACAAACAATATGTTATGGAGATATCTGGTCCGAGACCCATGGAGGTAGCTCGATCTCGAACGGGAGAGGTTGAGCCCAATATGTTGGTCCAAGACCAATGAAAATAGCTCAACCTCGAACGAGGGAGGTTGTACCCTGAGCATGACAATATACTGGTTTGAGACCAGTGAAGATAGCTCAATCTCGAATGGGGGAGGTTAAACTCTGAACAAGATAATATGATGGTCTGAGACCAGTGGAGATAGCTCGACTCCGAATGAATAGGATAATATGCTGGTCCAAGACTAGTTGAAGTAATTCGACCCCAAGCGAGAGAGGTTGAGCCCACTAAGGACTTTTCTATTGATGCTTTATTAGCTTCCGCTCGGGGAGGTTGAGCTCACTAAAGACTTTTCTATTGATGCTTTATTAGCTCCCACTTGGAGAGGTTGAGCCCACTAAGAACTTTTTTATTGATGCTTTATTAGCTCCCGCTCGGGAAGGTTGATCTCACTAAGGACATCGGTGCTTTATCGGCTCTTGCTCGGGGAGGTTGAGCCCTTTAAAGGGACAATTGATGATGGAGAGATGTCGTTGGTCTGTGACGCGAACCACCTTCCTGTAAAGCTATGTAGAAAAGCAACAATACATATCCAAAAGATAGAACTATATGTACTTAAACCTGATACGTGACTTGGAGGCAGCCCCATATCTATCCTAAAAATAATAGCATGATCCCACGACTCTTGAACATCTGTGGAGTCGGGGAGAGAATAGTAATATGATCCTTGTTGGAGATAATATCTCTATTCCTCAACTCAAAATATCCATGGAATCGAGGAGAATAGAGTACCGATCCTTGTTGGATATAATAATTCAATCCCCTGACTTTCGAATGTTCGCGGAGTCAGGGCATGAGAAGAATGCAGTTCCTCGGAAATAATATCTCGATCTCTAGACTCCCAAATGTCCACGGAGTCGGTGTGAGAGTAGAATACAACTCCTCTAAAGTAATCTCGATTCCTCGACTCACGAATATCCGCGGGGTTGAGAAGAGAGTAGAATACAGCTCCTTGATGATAACATATTAATCCCTCAACTCCTGAATATTCGCAATGTCAGGAAGAGAGGAGAGTACCACTCTTTGGATATTATAACTCGATCCTCAGACTCTCGAATATCCGCGGAGTCGAGGCGAGTAGAATATAGCTTATCTTAGATAATACGACTCGCTCCTGTTGAAGGAGAGACATAATATGCTGGATTCTGCTGAGAGAGATAATAACTCACTCATACCCAGGGAACAACTTGATTCATCTGAAGGAATGACTCGTCCCGCTGAGGGATATAATATAATATGTTCAATCCCGCTAAATGAGAGAATAATGGGTTCGATCCTTTAACTCCCGAGCATCCGCAGAGTCAGGAAGAGAATACAATATTAAATCAGGCTTGCCTAAACACCGAGTCAATCCATAAACGCGGCATTGATCGGCAGACTAAAATATATAAAAACCCGAGATAGGGAATCCAATAAAATTTGAATCTCTTGTGCTGACCAAAATCCTTAAACTGTGAAGGCAGCGAGTTTATCAGAATTCTCCGAAGTCATGGTAATGGTGAAGAGTTTTCCAATGTCATCCATCTAAGTATCTAAGTTCATGTTAAAGTTCATATAGATTATGCCAATTTGATCCTGCACCGAGACCCCTCGAAGGACAAGCCACCTATGAGTTGTACTAATGTTGACGAAGTTGCCATGACTCAGAGGAAGAGGAGCATGAGCTCTCTTTTAGGTTGACCGAATTGCTGGGCATTCGAGAGAAATCGAGAAGAGGAGATCGAAGGTGCCAGGAAGTCTCCCGTCAATAGTGCATGTAAGACTGCTCGAAGATAGAGAAGGGGGATATGGAGCATTGGGGGGAGACCGGGTTACCCCGACCTTCAACACTCAGACGCTCAAGTCAGGTTCCGGCAGAGTATATAAAACATGTAAACAACACTATAATTGAGTATATGAATACTGAATGTAAATACATACCGGTCCCGCAAGAGCGTGCCGGAGGTGACACAGATTCGAAAGTGGCATGGAGTTGGAGATCAAAGACTAGAGCATAACAACACAACTCTAAAGGTTGGAATACAACAACACGACTTGCAGGCCAGGATATGAGAATGGTGGCTAGATCTATGCTGGGGATGATAGTGGCTGCTGATATGGGTCGGGGTGGTCGGATGTGGCTGTTTTGCGTTTGATCAGTGCCGGAGATGGCTGATTTGCGTCGGATCAGTATCGGATGTGGCTGATCTACATTAGATCGGCATCAGATGTGGCTGATCTGTGTTAGATTAATGCTGGATGTAACTGATCTGCGTCGGATTGACACCGGATGTGGCTAATCTGCGTTAGATCAATGTCAGATGTGATTGATTTATGCCGGATCGACGTTGGCAGTTGCGGATCGCGTCGACAACGACTGATTTGTGTTAGCTCAATGTCAACATGGTCAGGGAGGCCGAACCTATGCTAGTGATGGTTGGTAGAGGCCGACTCTACGCCGGCTCGGCGCCGACGTGATGGAGAACAGTCGATTCTATGTCGACAATGGTGTGGCAAAGGATGGTCGATGCTGGTGTGCGTGTGAGCGAAGAAGAGGAAAAGGTGGTTGGCGTCGGTGAGGAGGCCCGCGTGAGAGGTGGCTTGCACGAGGGATAAGGCTACGGAGTCGACTTGCGTCAGAGGCGGTCGACGACCATGGAGATTGTAGCGACCCGCCTTCTCCTGCCTTAGACGGATCGTTACTTTATCTACTTCTCGACTCTAATGCACGACTAAAAATGCGGAAATCTTTTTTTTTTCTTTTTAATCTATCTAAGAATGATATTCTAACTCAAATAGTTATGCATAATACCATGTCACACTTTCTTTCTCAAAAACTCGTAAGAAAATACTTATTGAAACTTGTCTCGCCCAACTCAGCTTACGGGTATCAGTCGACTGATACTGTACCAGTCGACTGATAAGTCTGAAACCTGTTTTTCAGATTCGAAACCTTGTTTCAAAACTCCACCAAACCTATACTTTCGAGCCATAAAAAATCATGACACCATTTCTATACTCTATACCAGTTTTCTAAACAATTTAGCCAATCAAAACGAATCCATAAACTTGAAATTAGGACTTTTGCGGAATTTAGCAAGTTATGAAAAATCTACATAGACTTTAAGCTAGAGTTTGTACCAAACTTAACTTCTAACCATTGAAACTCATCACACAAAATTCTGAAACATCCCTAAGGCATTATCAAATGAGAAAGCAACTTTTCTAAACATACTTAAGCAATAAAAACTTGATCAAAAGGGAAATTAATACTATCTTGGCACATGCATCTAGTTCTCTAACAAAGTATCAATATTTCAAACCACCCACACTTCTACTCATCCAATGCAATCATAAGGATATGTATGCTAAATGAAATGACATGGAATCTTTACTCTAAGAAATTGAGCATGTAAAACTATCCAAAGCTTAAATGTTCGCTAAACTCCATAAAGCAAGAACTTGAAATTTGAATAAACTAAAACATTGTAATTCAAATAACTAAATTATCTCGTCTCAAGGATCTCTCCAAAATCAGCCACCACACACACTTTACTCAGCACCGCCTCGTCACCTTCCTTCAGAATTGCTTGCCTTTACCTTTATCTGCAGTAAGAGGAAATGCAACTAGTAAGCAAAAAGCTTAGTAAGTACTATCTAGCTCACAAAATCTCGAAATGTGCAAACATGCTTCTTGAACAGTATGAAATCACATGAGATACTTATATGCTTGAAAGAAAACTAAGAACATGTGTAACTCAAAACATGCATACTCAAGCATTAATAAATCTCAATTTACTTTTCTTGGTTCAACTTGAAACTTTAGCTATTCTTTAACTTTTTGAAAACTTTCTTAAACTTTAGAAAACTTTGCTAAAGCATATACTTGAAAATAATAATCACTTGGATCCACTGAAGACGTAAGTACCATCTCATGCGCGTTCCCTAAAAGGTTGGGGTAGCGAGCCACCAATCCTAATAGAGCAGACCTTGGTCTACCAGGGCCAAGACCTTGGAATTGGACACCTGGATTTCTTTAACGACGCCCTTGGACGCCGGGTACTGGCCTTAGAAAATAAAATAGCTTTTCTTTCTTTTCTTTCTTATCTGTAAATGCCTTGGCATTTTCTCGAGCACCTTGCGTGCTAAAATCCCTAAGTCTTGACTTTTGGGGATTTCTTAAGGCCTTGGCCTTTTCTTTTCTTATCTTTATCTTCTCTTTTCTTTTCTCATAACTTTCTTAGCCCCTAATCTCACATAGGGTGCTTAATCAAACTTATACAAGCATATAATGAACTAAGATCACATGCAAAAACTTAAACAAAAAGGAAATATCTCTTTTAAAAACTTTTAAGGGAAATTCTTGCGGAAAAACCGCCTCTTACTGCAGGTGAGCAGTACTTACATTGATATCTTGGACTTACAACCAAGATTGACGTCTAGGGCTCGGAAGAAAATTGAGATCTCGGAGAATTCTTCGCGCCTACGCGTTCCTCTCGTCGCGGGGATCCCGAATATAGGAATATCTCTCGGAGGAGAGCCTTGGCCGGCCCTCTAGGGCTTGATGTGGTGTCGCCCAAGAGAGGAGAGGGGAAAGGAGTCGGCGCAAGGTGCTGGGCGAGGGAGAGAAAGGGTTTAGGTTGAGAGAAAATAAAATTTCTCTCTTTAATTATCTATTTATACTTATGGGGCGAATTTACCTAATTATACCTTATCTATTGTTTCGCCCAACTAATTTCAACAAAACCAACCAGCCCAGCTGGTCGCGCGCGTGCTTGCTCTTCCGGTGGTCGCGGGTTCGAACCCCTTGCTGTCCTTAAATGTTTTTCTTTTTTTAAATATACTAAACGGACTCGGAAAATTCCATAAAAATATTCCAAAAATCCCTAAAAATATCTAGAATATTTCTAAACCATTTTTAAATAATTCTAAGGACTTTAAGAACTAAAAATGGGAATTTTGGGGCGTTACAATCCCCCATACCTTATGAAAAGTTCGTCCTCGAACTTAGAATAATTCTGGATATCTCTCTCTCATGCTGTCCTCACGTTCCCAAGTAGCCTCTTCATGCTTTTGATTCTGCCAGATGACCTTCACTAGTGGCACTTCTCTGTTTCTTAATCTTTTAACTGCTTTGTCCACTATCTGTGTCGGTCTGCTCTCATAACTAAGATCTTCTTGGATCTGTACTGACTGAGGCTGAATCACTTGGCTAGGGTCGTGAATACACTTCTTTAGCATGGAGACATGGAATGTACTGTGGATAGCTGACATATCCTCTGGTAAGTCCAACTCATATGCTACCTTACCAACCCTCCTTATGATCTTGTGGGGTCCTATGTAGCGAGGACTTAGCTTACCCTTTTTACCAAATCTCATCACTCCCTTCATAGGAGCGACCTTGAGAAATACTGAATCTCCAACTTGGAATTCCAGTGGCCTACGGCGTGTGTCAGCATAACTTTTCTGTCTACTCTGGGCAGTCTCAATCCTCTGGCGGATCGTCTGGATAGCCTGAGTGGTCTCATCTATAAGCTCAGTCTGGCTGTCTAGTCCTGACTCCATCTCTTTCTTCTCACCAGCTTCTTGCCAACATATGGGTGATCTGCATTTCCTGCCATACAATGCCTCATAAGGTGTCATCCTGATGGTGGCCTGATAGCTATTGTTGTAGGCAAACTTAGCTAAGCATAGGAATTTGCACCAACTGCCTTTAAAGTCCAACGCACAAGCCCTGAGCATGTCTTCTAAAATCTGATTTACTCTCTCTGTTTGTCCATCTGTCTGGGGATGGAAAGTTGTGCTGAACTGAAGTCTGGTGCCTAGGGTGTCTTGAACACACCTCCAAAAATGGGAGATGAACCGCCCATCTCTGTCAGAAACGATCGACTTCGGAACTCCGTGAAGCCTGATTACTTCTTTCACGTACAGCTGTGCTAACTGCTCTACCGAATGCGATAACTTGATGGCTAGGAAGTGGACAGACTTGGTCAATCTATCCACTATCACCCATATTGCATCGTGTCCATGGGTGGTTCTTGGAAGACCTGTGATAAAGTCCATGGATATTTCTTCCCACTTCCACTCTGGAATGGGAAGTAGCTGTAGAACTCCTCCTGGTCTCTGGTGTTCTGCTTTGACCCTCTGGCAGGTCAAGCAGGTACTGATATATCTGGCCACGTCTCGCTTGAGTCCAGACCACCAGAATCTTTTCTTTAAATCTTGGTACATCTTGGTAGAACCAGGATGCATAGAGTATGGGGTACTGTGGGCTTCTTCTAAAATATTCCTTCTTAGTTCCTCATCATTGGGGACGCAAAGGCGGTCTCCAAGATAGAGTATGCCACTATCTGATACTCGAAACTCTGAATTTTCTGCCTCTTGGATCCCCTGCTTGATCTTCTGGATCTCTGGGTCTTGACTTTGCTTTCTTTGTATATCCACAAGCAGGGTTGACTCTAGAGTCAATGCAGAAAGTTGCCCAATTATTACCTCGACTCCAAAAATCCTTTATTTCTTTCTGAAGTGGTAGAGACAGTGATGATAAGGACATCAGTGCTGCACAGGATTTCCTGCTCAGTGCATCTGCCACTTTATTAGCTTTACCTGGGTGGTAGAGGATTTCACAGTCATAATCTTTGACCAACTCTAGCCACCTGCGCTGCCTCATATTCAGGTCCTTCTGAGTGAAGAAGTACTTCAAACTTTGATGGTCTGTGAAGATTCTGCACTGCACTCCATACAGGTAGTGTCTCCAGAGCTTCAGTGCAATGACCACAGCTGCTAGCTCAAGGTCATGAGTAGGGTAATTCTTCTCGTAGTCCTTGAGCTGTCTGGAGGCGCATGCTATTACCTTACCATCTTGCATGAGGACAGCTCCAAGGCCCATCTTGGATGCATCACTGTAGATGTCGAAGGCCTTGTCACTTTCTGGAACAGTCAGGATGGGAGCACTGGTCAGTCTCTTCTTCAGCTCTAGAAAACTGTGCTCGCATTTATCTGACCATTCAAACTTCTTGTTCTTTCTGGTCAAGGCTGTGAGTGGAGAGGCTATTCTGGAAAAGTCCTCCACAAATTTTCTGTAATATCATGTCAGGCCTAAGAAACTTCTGATTTCACTGGCATTCTTGGGTCTACACCAGTTGCTGACTGCTTCTATCTTGGCTGGATCAACTTGAATGCCTTCTTTGGATACAATGTGGCCTAGGAAGGCCACCTGATCAAGCCAAAACTCACACGTTGAGAATTTGGCGTACAACTCCTTCTGGTGTAAGGTTTGCAACACTATCTTCAGGTGTTCTTCATGTTCTTTCCGAGTCTTTGAATACACTAGGATATCATCAATGAAGGCAATGACGAACTTGTCCAGAAAATCCTTGAACACCCTATTCATTAGATCCATAAACGTCGCAGGGGCGTTTGTCACTCCAAAGGGCATGACCACAACCTCATAGTGCCCATATCTTGTACTGAAAGCAGTCCTTGGCACATCACTCTCCTTCACTCCGAGCTGATGGTAACCTGATCGCAGATCTATCTTGGAGAACACTGTGGCTCCCTTCAGCTGATCAAATAAATCATCTATCCTTGGCAAAGGATATCTGTTTTGGATGGTTACCTTATTTAAAGCTCGATAATCTATGCACATTCGCATAGATCCATCTTTCTTCTTGACAAACAGTACAGGAGCTCCCCAAGGTGAATGACTAGGGCGGATGAAACCCTTGTCAAGCAGCTCTTGCAATTGTTCTTGTAATTCTTTCAGTTCTGCTGGTGCCATACGATAAGGTGCCTTCGAAATTGGGTTGGTTCCTGGGGCCAACTCAATTTCAAACTCAATTTCTCGATTGGGAGGGAGTCCTGGTAACTCTTCAGGAAACACCTCAGGATAGTCACAGACTACCCTCACTTCTTCTTTCTTCAATCCTTCTCCTTGACTTGCATCCACTATATGAGCTAGAAAACCAGAGCACCCCCTTCTCTAACATTCTCTGAGCTTGTAAGGTAGATAGGAACCTATTTATCTTTCTCCTTGGGTCTCAAATAAACTCAAATGAAGGTTCTGCTTCTGGTGTGAACTTGACTTTTCTCTTGTGGCAGTCTATAGAAGCATTATACTTGCTCAAGAAGTCCATTTCTAAAAATGACATCGTAATCCTTCATGTCAAGGACTACCAAGTCGCTGTAGAGCTCTCGGTTGGAAATCTAGATTGATACTGCCCTTAGCCTCTCAGTAGAGGCCATTACTTCCCCTGACGGTAAGGTTGTTAAGAACTTCATCATTCAACCTTCCTGGTGGCCTTTATACTGTTTAAGTAGTGCTCAGTGATCGAAGCACTACTTATTAGTTCTTCGGAGGTTTGCAGCCTCTTAACACCGCTAGCCCCCTTTAACGCTATCTCAGGCCTTAACATCTTGAGCATTAGCCTAACTATCTCTTTTTCTGTGCTAACTAGCTCGGGGCACAGATGAGCTAACCGCTTAAACATCTTCACTGCTTCATCCACGGATAGTTCTCCTTGTCTGAACTCCGTGAATTCATCGTAATGCTTGTTGGTTACTTGCATGTGAAAGTATTCTTCGAAGAACTCAGTCTCGAAGTCGGCCCATGTCATCTGGCTGACATTTCTCTTGGTCTTGACTCTCTTCCACTATATTCTAGCATCTCCCGTAAGGCAGAAAGATGCACACTTTATCTTCTCTACCTCATGCCAGTCCAGTAGCCCTACTATTCTTTCCAACGTTTTGAACCATGCTTAAGCATCCCATGGTTTGCTTGTGCCTGGGAAGTTCCCTGGCTTCAGTTTCTTCTACTGAATGAGGTACGCTTCTTGCCTTACCTCCCTTGCCGGACTACAGATGTAATCGATGGGTCTTCGATCACAACTGGTGCCACTACATTCGCCACCGGCGAGGTAATAATAACGACCTGCTAGTTAGCCATCCTAGTGGCAATAACTTGCTGTTGTTCTGCTAACTGTCTCTGTAACTGAGCCACCACGTCTAAGAGATTTGGTGGGGGTACTGACTCTGTTGCCTCTTTCCCTCTAGGAGCTTGCTCCTCGTTTTGGGCCTTTCTAGGACGTCCTCAATGTATAACTTAACACTTAATGGTAATGTTCCCAAACTTGCTTTAGGATATAACAAGACCTTGGTCTTGATTCTTATCTCATTTCTTAGTCCTAGAACTCGTTCTAGGGCTTAGTAAGACCTTGGTCTTACTCAAAACTTTTATCAAGCACCTTGCGTGCCATAATCCCAAAACTTACTTTTGGGCAAATCAAGTAAGTACTTAAGCATTTCTCTAATATCCATTCTAGGGATTAAACATGATTCCGTGATACTAAGGGATTAAACATGCTTCCTTATTCTATGCACATGTGAGTAGTACTTAAGCATTTCTCTATACTGCAATTAAATAAAGGAGCAATAGAAAAACTGAAACTTAAAGCTTTCTTACTTGAAGACGGCAAGGTTGATGCTGATGTGTGTGTGATGCTGGAGAATGGGAACTGCTCTGATACCACCTGTAGCGACCCGCCTTCTCCTGCCATAGACGGATCGTTACTTTATCTACTTCTCGACTCTAATGCACGACTAAAAATGCGGAAATCTTTTTTTTTCTTTTTAATCTATCTAAGAATGATATTCTAACTCAAATAGTTATGCATAATACCATGTCATACTTTCTTTCTCAAAAACTCGTAAGAAAATACTTATTGAAACTTGCCTCGCCCAACTCAGCTTACGGGTATCAGTCGACTGATACTGTACCAATCGACTGATAAGTCTGAAACCTGTTTTTCAGATTCGAAGCCTTGTTTCAAAACTCCACCAAACCTATACTTTCGAGCCATAAAAAATCATGACACCATTTCTATACTCTATACCAGTTTTCTAAACAATTTAGCCAATCAAAACGAATCCATAAACTTGAAATTAGGACTTTTGCGGAATTTAGCAAGTTATGAAAAATCTACATAGACTTTAAGCTAGAGTTTGTACCAAACTTAACTTCTAACCATTGAAACTCATCACACAAAATTCTGAAACATCCCTAAGGCATTATCAAATGAGAAAGCAACTTTTCTAAACATACTTAAGCAATAAAAACTTGATCAAAAGGGAAATTAATACTATCTTGGCACATGCATCTAGTTCTCTAACAAAGTATCAATATTTCAAACCACCCACACTTCTACTCATCCAATGCAATCATAATGATATGTATGCTAAATGAAATGACATGGAATCTTTACTCTAAGAAATTGAGCATGTAAAACTATCCAAAGCTTAAATGTTCGCTAAACTCCATAAAGCAAGAACTTGAAATTTGAATAAACTAAAACATTGTAATTCAAATAACTAAATTGTCTCATCTCAAGGATCTCTCCAAAATCAGCCACTACACACACTTTACTCAGCACCGCCTCGTCTTCTTCCTTCAGAATTGCTTGCCTTTACCTTTATCTGCAGTAAGAGGAAATGCAACTAGTAAGCATAAAGCTTAGTAAGTACTATCTAGCTCACAAAATCTCGAAATGTGCAAACATGCTTCTTGAACAATATGAAATCACATGAGATACTTATATGCTTGAAAGAAAACTAAGAACATGTGTAACTCAAAACATGCATACTCAAGCATTAATAAATCTCAATTTACTTTTCTTGGTTCAACTTGAAACATTAGCTATTCTTTAACTTTTTGAAAACTTTCTTAAACTTTAGAAATCTTTGCTAAAGCATATACTTGAAAATAATAATCACTTGGATCCACTGAAAACGTAAGTACCATCTCATGCGCGTTCCCTAAAAGGTTGGGGTAGCGAGCTACCAATCCTAATAGAGCAGACCTTGGTCTACCAGGGCCAAGACCTTGGAATTGGACACCTGGATTTCTTTAACGACGCCCTTGGACGCCGGGTACTGGCCTTAGAAAATAAAATAGCTTTTCTTTCTTTTCTTTCTGATCTGTAAATGCCTTGGCATTTTCTGGAGCACCTTGCGTGCTAAAATCCCTAAGTCTTGACTTTTGGGGATTTCTTAAGGCCTTGGCCTTTTCTTTTCTTATCTTTATCTTCTCTTTTCTTTTCTCATAACTTTTCTTGGACCCTAATCTCATATAAGGCACTCAATAAAATATATAAGCATATAATGAACTAAGATCACATGCAAAAATCTTAACAAGAAGTAAATATCTCTTTTAAAAACTTTTAAGGGAAATTCTTGCGGAAAAACCGCCTCTTACTGCAGGTGAGCAGTACTTACATTGATATCTTGGACTTACAACCAAGATTGACGTCTAGGGCTCGGAAGAAAATTGAGATCTCGGAGAATTCTTCGCGCCTACGCGTTCCTCTCGTCGCGGGGATCCCGAATATAGGAATATCTCTCGGAGGAGAGCCTTGGCCGGCCCTCTAGGGCTTGATGTGGTGTCGCCCAAGAGAGGAGAGGGGAAAGGAGTCGGCGCAAGGTGCTGGGCGAGGGAGAGAAAGGGTTTAGGTTGAGAGAAAATAAAATTTCTCTCTTTAATTATCTATTTATACTTATGGGGCGAATTTACCTAATTATACCTTATCTATTGTTTCACCCAGCTAATTTCAACAAAACCAACCAGCCCAGCTGGTCGCGCGCGTGCTTGCTCTTCCGGTGGTCGCGGGTTCGAACCTCCTGCTGTCTTTAAATGTTTTTCTTTTTTTAAATATACTAAACGGACTCGGAAAATTTCATAAAAATATTCCAAAAATCTCTAAAAATATCTAGAATATTTCTAAACCATTTTAAAATAATTCTAAGGACTTTAAGAACTAAAAATGGAAATTTTGGGGCGTTACATCCTACACTGCGCTCCATATAGATAATGCCTCCATATCTTAAGAGCAAAGACTACCGCTGCCAGTTCTAGGTCATGAGTGGGGTAGTTTTGTTCATGTTCTTTGAGTTGCCTAGAGGCGTAGGCAATGACCTTACCACTCTGCATAAGTACAACTCCAAGTCCCAGTATGGAGGCATCGCTGTACATGTCGAAACTCTGGTTACTTTCCGGAAGGGTAAGAATTGGAGCACTTGTAAGTCTCCTTTTTAACTCCAAGAAACTCCTCTCGCAGTTTTCCGTCCATTCGTACTTTTTATCCTTCCGGGTGAGAGCCGTTAGAGGGGCTGTGATTCTCGCGAAGTCCTCCACAAATTTTCAATAATAGCCCACCAGCCCGAGAAAGCTTCTGATTTCGCTGGCGTTCTTTGGCCGACTCTAGTTATTCACAGCTTCAATCTTTGTTGGGTCTACCATTTTAACATAACTTTATTTATCAAACTTTATAAGTTCATATACAACTACTAACCGAACTTAAGGAACTAGATAGGTTGACATCATTCCCATAATAAAAAATATTATGGCAGTGGCTATCACTCTCTCGTTCATCTCTACTCGGCCAGTCTCGGGATCCTCTATAGATTCTAACGGATCTTCCTCATCTATCTCGAGATCTTCCTCAATCATCTCGGGAACTTCCTCGAGCATCTCGGGGACTTCCTCGAGCATCTCGGGATCTTCCTCGAGCATCTCGGGATCTCCCTCGAGCATCTCGGGATATTCCTCGAACATCTTGGGATCTCTCTCGAGCATCTTGGGATCTTCCTCGAACATCTCAGGATCTTCCTCAAAAAACTCAGGATCTTCCTCAGAATCTCCCAGATCCTCCGGAAACTCATGGCGAAGAAGATGCTTACATAACTCGGTATATGGGATCTGACATTCATGCTGCCCCCATATCTGGTGTGCAACCTCTCTCGCACGCTTTGACAATGAATGAATCAATGCCCCAGTTCTATAGTCGTCCATGATTGGAAACTCTTCCTGCTCGAGTTTCTAAAATATTCGGTCCAATTTTCCCATATTGCCTTGGATTCCAAGGACCGGACTATAATCCACTTCTTCTATTTGCTCCATTAGCTCACGACACCGCTCATAACAACGATTCGGGGTGCAAATCTCATGCAACATCTGGAATTGGAAAAAAAATGACATAGTCAGTACAAAACTGACAAAATCCAGTATTTTTTTTCTTATTCACAAATATATACAGAGAGAAGCACACAAAAATCAATTTCCCTTACTTTAGTAGTTACAATAAATTTTTTTTTTGTTATTCCTACCCGCATATCAAATTCTAAAGTATTCAATTTCATAAAAATAAGGTAAGGTATCGTTCATATTATCCTAAAAGTACTTTCTACCATAAGGTATCATTCATACTTGCATATTCTAGAATCATGAGGTATCATCCATACTTACATATTCTAGAATCATAAAGGAAAATAAGGTATGCATAGAGGTCATCATTCATACTTGCATATTCTAGAATCATAAGGTATCATCCATACTTACATATTCTAGAATCATAAAGGAAAATAAGGTATGCATAGAGGTCATCATTCATACTTGCATATTCTAGAATCATAAGGTATCATCCATACTTGCATATTCTAGAATCATAAAGTAAAATAAGGTATGCATAGAGGTACTTACTTGGAAGCTGCAGGAAGAAGGCTTGATGTGTGTGTAGTGAGATGACAAACAGCTCTGATACCAACCTGTAACGCCCGTCTTTTCCCCTGACCTTACGGTGTGGCGAAAGACGGCATTACGCTAACATACATATAGGCATATGAATATCTTACTACAGCGGAAGCATTTAAAACTTTATACATATGCGTGCGTTTACCCATGCAACTAATACTTGAATCATGTATACATGTCTCAACTATCATTCCTAAACATAGTGACATGGTAACTTAGCATATTGACATCATACTTAGCATCATGATATAAAGTTACATAAGTCATCCATTAGGGAACATAAGTAGCAAGTGCATATATTTTTTTTTTTTACAAAACCATTATAAGTATAGCATGAGACTTGCAAAATATCAGACACGTGACAGAGTATAAACATTAAAAACTTTTCTTTTCTCTTGCCATGTCACTGCCACACACACACTCTTGCCCCTCCTGTTGCTTCCCCTACTATCCTCTTGTTTGATCTGCGGTATAAGAAAGTAAAACTATCAGCACATAGGCTTAGTAAGACTCTTTCCTACTCACTAAAACCATACCTCGCATAACATAAAACATATAACATTCTTAACCTATAAAAGTTCTTGATACAAAACATAGGCATATAAAACACTTAACATAGCATGATTCTTGTCATAACATAACAACATGGCATGGTTCTTGTCATAGACATAAACATATGAAATACTTAATATGGCATGGTTCTTGGCATAAACATAAACATATGAAATACTTAACATGGCATGGTTTTTGGCATAAACATAAACATATGAAATACTTAACATGGCATGGTTGTTGGCATAAACATAAACATATGAAATACTTAACATGGCATGGTTCTTGGTATAATATAAACATATAAAATACTTAACATGACATGGTTGTTGGCATAAACATAAACATATGATATACTTAACATGGCATGGATGCATAACATGAATGGATGCATGAGTCAAATGCATATAACATAAGGATGCTTATTTGAAAACCATAATTATAGATACTTAAACATAATCATAACATCATGGGGGTCCCCGATGTAACGACCCAAAAAATTCTCTCAATATTTTCTTTAAAAATATTGACTATGCCTAGATAGATTCTCGAGGAACATAGGGACACTAGTATAAACCTTAGCATGATTATCCATGATTTTCGATATAGAATAAGAAGCTATGTGCTAATGGGCCTTACATGGGCTTTTCTAGTACCATGGTTATTAGTAGATCTTAGGTAGAATTTGATATAAATAGAAATGGGTTTCAATTAGGAATATTATCATGACTATTGGTGGGCATTAGGGGGCATTGCCCAAAAAAAATAAAATAAAAATAAAGTGCATGCACCAAGGAGTGAACCTTGGACCTAGTGTAACACCATGCATGCACTAACCAATTCACCTAGCAAGGGAGTGCTAGTAGAGAATGAAGTAGATTTTGGTTAAGGCTTAAGGAAGTGAAGAGTCACCATGTGAGAAGACACCATGACCTTTCACTTGCCCCCTCCATTTAGTATAAGAGGGGTGGATGAGGGGAAAAAGACTTAAGTTATTTTCTTTTACATCAAGACTTTTCCTCTTCCCTTCTTCCTTCTCCTTCCTTCTTCTAGCCGAAACCCACAAGGGTTTGTTTCCCTTAGTAAAGCTTCACAAAGGACTCCATCTTGAAGATCCAAGGCTTTCTACAAGGCTACAAGGGCTAAGGAGAGGTCTAGGGTCAAGGATTTTTCTTTTGGCTTCTCTATTCAAGGTGATAATCAAGATAAACCAAGGTAAGACCCCCTCACCTGTGGTATAATAGCTTTCAAGTTGTTTGTCATGATATAAGTTTTTGTGGGCACACCATGTTGAGAAATCTATGGTTAGGGCTTTTGAAGGTTTCGGCCAAGCATGTTTTGGGGCTAAAAAAGATGTTAAAACCCCCTCTTATGTTTCCTAATGTTTACTCATGATAAGTTAAGCATAAAAGTATGATTTGGGGAATTTTGTAGCACCCTAAAACCCCTTTAGGGTTTCGGTCACCACCCATGTCCCATGGTTAGGTTTAAATTCAAACCTCCAAGCATGTTACCAAGAACCCTATGACATAATGAATGTTAATTGTAAAGTTTATGGATTTTTCATGGACTTATTTCCCCTTATAGGGTTTCGGCCAATGCATGAATTAGGGGTAGGACTAAGGGTTAGATCCAATCAAGGGTTCAAATGGCTTCTCATGGTATTGTATGTATTGAATTGGACATGTATGGTGAATCATGTGAATAACTCCATATGCTTGTGGCCTCTAGGGTTTCGGCCAAGGTCAAGTGTAGGGCTAATAAAATTAGGGTTAGTTCCAACTATGGGTTCTAATGGCGTCCTATGGCTTTGTATGTAATGTATAGGTTTTCTTTTACTCATGGAACCCTTCATGTTGATTGAATGATACTCTTAATGAACATTAGGCCAAGTCAAGGAACTAGGGTTTGGGGTTGGGTTAAGGTTTCAAGGATACTTGTTTATAGTTTATCATGATGTATGTATATGTTAAGTATGTTGCAAGAATTTTTATGCTACCTACTACCCTAGCTTTATGTGTTATATGCCATGCCTTTGTATGTCTAGGTTATGTGCTATGTTTATTCATGAATGTTTTAACCATGTACCATGAACACATGTATTTGATGTAGGCTTCATGTTATATAGAATAATGCATGTATGTTGTTAAATGCCTATAATAGATGTATGTTTATGAAGGTCTATGCATGCTCTATGATGAATGCCATGAACCTAAGTAATGTAGAATGTCATAGACCTAAGTAGTATGTATCCTGTATGTTTATGAAAGTCTATGCATGCTCTATGATGAATGTCATGAACCCAAGTAATGTAGAATGCCATGGGCCTAAGTAGTATGTGTAACGACCCGAAAAATTCTCTTAATATTTTTTTAAAATATTAAGCATGTCTGGATAATTTTCCGAGGGACCTAGAAATATTAATGCGAACTTTGGCCTAGAAAATCCATGTTTTCTCATTTAAATTGGGGAAAAAGGGCACTAATGGGCCTTATATGGGCTTTTTAGTACCATAATTATTGGTGGATTTTAGGTGAAAATTAGTATAAATATAAAGGGGTTTTAAGGAGAAATATTTACATAATTATGGGGGAATTTTTAAGGGATTTTCGAAATTTATAGAAAATAAATAAAAATAAAATAGAAAAATTAGTGCATGGACCAAGGATTTGAACCTTGGACCTCTTGTACAACCATATATGCTTTAACCAACTCACCTAGCAAGGGATTTCTATGAGGAAATGAAGTGGATATAGGTTAAGGCTTCGAAGAAGATGAAGGGTCATGAAGAGACTCTTCATTTGCCTCCTTGATGGGTTATAAAGAGGGGGGTTTGGGAGTTACTTCTTCCTTCCATCAATTGCATTTTCTTCATCCTCCTCCCCTCATCCTAGCCGAAACCTCAAGGAGAGGTTCTCCCTTGGAAAACTCCACAAGAAGGTCTCATCACTAAGATCTAAAGGTTTTCCAAGGCTACAAGGGCAAAGGGGTTCAAGTGTCCAAAGGATTTGTAATTTTCTTCTCTTTTAAGGTCTAAAAATCAAGATCAACCAAAGTAAGACTCCCTCACCTGTGGTATAATAGTTCCTTATGATTTTCATGATTTTTAGCATAATATAAGGTTTGGTGTTGGGTTTTGATGTTGAGAAAAATCATGTTTAGACTCTTATGACTTTCGGCCACCAAGGTTTTGGGGTCCATGATGATGTTAAAAATCTTGATTATGCTTTCTAAGGTGTTCTCATGATGTTTAGAGAATAAATATAATTTTTGGGAATTTTTGGAGTACCCTAAGACCCCTTAGGGTTGGGTACCATTATAGGGATTTTCATGGCTAGAGTTGGATTTAACCCTTCACTCATGTATCTTGTGTACCCTTATGGTACAAAGGGAGGTGGAAGGGATTTATGTGAAATTTTTACAAGGTTTTGTGACCTTATGGGGTTCGGCCAAGAAGGGCCTAGGGCCAAGGGTTAGGGGCTTACCTCAAATAAGGGCCCTAATGACCCTATGGTATGGTATGGTGAATGTTTAATGGTTGATTGGGGATGTTAATGGAATTTTTCCATGCACCCATGTCTTATTAGGTTTTAGACAGCCCTAGGAAGGGGGCCTAAAGGTTAGGCTTAACCCTAATCATGAGCCCTAATGGCTCCCTATGGTCTTATAGGTAATGTATGGTTGTTCCTTTACCTTATGCTATCTCACATGTTTATGGAATTGATGGAACTCCTCCCTATAGGTTTCGGCCAAGCCATGTATCTAGGGTTTGGGGTGGAGTTAAGGTTCAAAGAATGATGGTTTATGCTTATCATGAAGTATATATATATATATATATATAGGTCCAAGCATGTGGTAGAACTCATGTTACCTATAACCCTAACCTTAAGCACCATGTTTTATGTTGTATGTTATGATTTGGATGCCATGCTTAATAGGGTTTATTATGAATGTCTTATGTTTATGCCATGTAATTGGATGGTAGGTATAATGTTATGGGAAACCTACTTATGCATGCTTGAGATGAATACCATGCTTAGGCAAGAAATGCAATGCTTACCTTATGTATCATGATCATGCAAGCTCTATGAAGTAGGATAAATGTCTATGAAAACGTGTCATGTTCAATGATTATAACGCAATGCTTACCTCATATGCCATCCTCATGCAAGCATTAGGAATAAGAATGATGTTTAGGTATGCATGTCATGTTTATGTATGAAGATGTATGCCATGTTTTATGAATGATGATGCATGCCATGTTTTATGAAAGAAGATGCATGACATGTTTATGAATGAAAGATGATGCTTATGTCTTTAAGGCATAAATACGCTAAACGGCACGGTCGATGGTCGACGGTACGACGGTCGAGAGGACCGGTAAATGGGCCGGTAGACGGGCCGAGCCGTAACAAGTTATGCTATGTTAAATATGCCATGAATGTCTCATGAATGATGAAGCATGTAAAGTATTTTACTTTATGAATGGGCTTGTATCGGACCGAAGTATGGGTCCAAGGGATGGGCACCTTAAGAACGCCCCGGTTCTGGACTACCGACTATGCTGTCCACGGTTCTGGCACTACCGAAGCTGTGCAACAGGGATGGGCACCTTAAGAACGCCTCGGTTCGGGGACTACCGACTATGCTGTCCTTACCCTAGTAGGTCGAGGCTAGCTACCTCGTATTTACTTAGGGATGCGCGCTTATGATGTATGTATGTGGTACAAGCCAGGGCCCCAATGATATGATGATTATGTTTAAGCATTTAAAAGTATGTTTTTAAAAGTTAAGCATCCTTATGTATATGCATTCCACTCATGCATTCATTCATGTTATGCATTATGCTATGCTGATAAGATTTTTTTTTATGCTTACGTTTCATGTTAAGAAATATGCATGAGAGTAAATGATCTATATCATGATTATGTTAATAGGATGCTCATATGCTATGATAGGAAGTATGCCTATGTATTATGCCACGCTAGGAATGTTTATTATGTTATGTTTATACCATGTATTATGCCATGCTAGGAATGTTTATTATGTTATGTTTATACCATGTATTATGCCATGCTAGGAATGTTTATTATGCTATGTTTATACCATGTATTATGTCATGCTTAGAATGTTTACTATGTTTACGTTTATGCCATGTCTCATGCCATGATAGGAATGTTCACTTATGTTTATGATCATGTCATGTCAAGTATATGATAAGTGATTCAAGTTGTTATGTTCTAAGTAGAGCACCAAGTATGTTAATGTTTCATGTGCTCAGTATGAGATGATGAATGGTTTTTGTGAGTAGGAAAGAGTCTTACTAAGCCTGTGTGCTTATAGTCTTATTTCCTTATACCGCAGATCATTCACGGGGACAATGAGGAAGCAGCAGGAGGGCAAGAAATCATGTGTGTGGTAGTGACTTGGCCCAGGAAACCATGTGTTTATCGTTTATGCTAGAACCTTACTTTGGTCACTTATATGCTTGAATACTTGAATAATGACTTATGGAACTCTATGACGCGATGTTAAGTATGACATGATATGATGTTTAAGTATGAAGGCAATATGCCAAGTTTCCATGTCATTATGATAAGAATGGTAGTAGGGCATGTATGTATAAGTCTAAAAGTCTTAATCCGCCGCCTTATGATGTCTACATGCCCTAAGTATGTTAACGTAACGCCGCTTAATAGAAAAAAAAAGCGGGCGTTACAGTATGTATCATGTTCATAAGAATTTCACCCATGCATGCTCTATGATGGATACTATGATTATGTATGTATGTCATGTTTTATGAATGAAGAAGATGAATGAAGACAATATTTATGCCTTAAGTACGAATGATAAGTATGAATGCTATGTATGAATGATAAGTATGAATGATGAAGGCATAATGATGTTATGAATTAAGTATGAATGATGAAATGCCATGTATGGTTATGTCATGCTTCATGTCACAAGATTATGGTTATGTCTTAAGATATATTATGTATGTCTATGAATGATGAAGCATGCAAAGTTATTTTACTTTATGAATGGGCTTGTACCGGACCGAAGTAAGGGTCTAAGAGATGGGCACCTTAAGAACGCCTCGGTTTTGGACTACCGTAGCTGTCCACGGTTCTGGGACTACCGTAGCTGTCCAACAGTGATGGACACCTTAAGAACGCCTCGGTTTTTGGAACTACCGTAGCTGTTCCTACCCTAGTAGGTCGAGACTAGCTACCTCGTATTTACTTAGGGATGCGCGCATATGATGTATGTATGTGGTACAAGCCTGGGACCCCCATGATGTTATGATTATGTTTAAGTATTTAAAAGTATGAATTTCAATTAAGCATCCTTATGTATATGCATTTGACTCATGCATCCATTCATGTTATGCATTATGCCATGATAAGTATGTTTCATGCCGATGTTTTATGTTGAGAATATGCTTATGTCCATGTTAAGAAATATGTCATGATAAATATGTTTCATGCTCATGTTATGTTAAGAATCATGTCATGATAAGTATGTTTTATGTTTATGTTTATGTTAAGAATCATGTTATGTTAGATGATCATATGCTTATGATTTACGCTAAGACTATGATTATGTTTTATGTACAGAATTATGTTATGTCAAATGCTTTATATGTTTATGTTTAAGTGACGCATGGTTTTAGTGAGTAGGAAAGGGTCTTACTAAGCCTATGTGCTTATAGTCTTATTTTTCTTATACCGCAGATCAAGCAAGTGGTTATTAAGTGGAGCAGCAGGAGGGGCAATAGTGTGTGTGTGTGGCAGTGACATGGCAGAAAGAAAAGTTTTAATATTATACTTGTCACATGTTCTATGTTTTTGCAAGTCGCATGCTATAATTAGGATGGTTCGTCAAGAAAATTTTACACTTGCTACTTATGTTGCATAATGGATGACATGTGAATTTTATGTCATGATACTAAGTATGATGTTAATACGCTAAGATCCCATGTCACTAAGTTTAGGAAGGATAGTTCAGACATGTATTCATGATTCAAGAGTTAGGTGAATGTGTGTATAAGTTTTAAATGTTTTCCGCTGCATTACGATGTTCCCATGCTTATGTATGATAGCGTAACGCCGTCTCTCGCCACACTGTAAGGTGTGGGAAAAGACGGGCGTTACACCCGACTTGTACCACATACATATATCATATGCGCGCATCCTTAAGTAAATACGAGGTAGCTAGTCTCGACCTACTAGGGTAGGAACAACTACGGTAGTTCCAAAAACCGAGGCGTTCTTAAGGTGCCCATCCCTGTTGGACAGCTACGGTAGTCCCAGAACCGTGGACAGCTACGGTAGTCCAGAACCGAGGCGTTCTTAAGGTGCCCATCCCTTGGACCCTTACTTCGGTCTGGTACAAGCCCATTCATAAAGTAAAATAACTTCACAAGTTTCATCATTCATAGAACATACATAGCATACTTAAACACATAAACATAACCTTGTTACATGAAGCATGACATAAAGCATACTTGGCATTTCATCATTCATACTTAATTCATAACATCATTATGCCCTCAAGGCATAAACATTATCTTCATTCATCATCTTCATTCATAAGACATGACATACATACATAATTATGCCTTAAGGCATAAACATCATCTTAGTTCATAAAGCTTGCATGATCATGGTACATAAGATAAGCATGCATTTCATACATAGTACATGTCACTTAGCATACATAATCATAGTACCTATCATAAGCGTGCATGGGTAGGATTCATATGAACATGATACATACTACCTAGGTTCATGACATTCAACATAGAACATGCATAGGTCTACATAACCATATAGCTATCATAGGCGTTTAACTTAAAATATGCATCATTTTACACAAACATGAGACCTTCTTCATAACACATGTGTTCATGGCATAGAACTTAAAACATTCATGAATGAAACCTACTAAACATGGTATCTAACATAAACATACAAAATCATGAAGCATAGCACTTAAGGTTAGGGTTTTAGGTAACATAAAATTCATACCACATGCTTGAACCTATATATGTACATCATAATAAGTCATAAAGAAGTATTCTTGAAACCCTATCTCAACCTAAACCCTAATTGGGGTGCTTGGCCGAAAGTTGGAAGAAGAGGGATCCTAACATATAAGATACCATAAGTGAAGAAAACTCATAGATTACATACTATGTCATAGGAAGCCATTAGAACCAATGATTAGGGCTAACCCTAAGTTTTAGCCCTACAAATTGACCTTGGCCGAAACCCTATAGGGTCCCAAGTAAATGAAAAAATTCATACACTTCCCAATTTACATCTAATACCTTACATACAACACCATAGGAAACCATTAGAACCTTTGCTTGGAGTTAGCCCTAACTCCTTGCCCCATAACCTAACTTGGCCGAAACTTACAAGGGTTATAAGGCATGTAAAAATTCACATAAATCACCATTATCATCCCTTACATCATGAGAAAACATTAAGAAATATTATTATAGAGTTAGATCCAATCCTAACCATGAAAATATGTTGGTGGCCGAAACTTGTATAGGGCTTTAGGGTGCTACAAAATTTCCCCAAGTCATAATTTATTCTTTATTTATCATAAGAAAACATTAGGGAGCATGAGTGAGGGTTTACATCATCCCCAAACCTAAATACAAGGCTTGGCCGAAACCTTAGGACCCAAGCCTCATGTTTTTCTCAACCTAGATCCTAAACACAAACTTAAATCATGATAGATATCAAGGAAAATAATTATACCACAGGTGAGGGAGTCTTACACTTGGTGTCTTGGTTATAGACCCTAAATAGAGAACAGGATGAAGACCTTGTTGTCCCTTGATCACCCCTAGCCCTTGTAGCCTTGTAGGAAGCCTTGGATCTTCAAGAGAGAGTCCCCTTGTGAAGCTTTTCCAAGGGAGAAAACCCCTTGTGGGTTTCGGCTAGGAGGAGGAAGAAGGAGAGAGGGAAGCTTTGATGGAAGAGAAGAGGAGGAGAAGCTATAACTTAAGTGCCAAGTTATCTCTTCATTTCCCATCCCTCTATTACATACTAAGCAAGGAGGCAAGTGAAGGGGCATGGTGCCTCTTCTCATGGTGACCCTTCACTTCCTTAAGCCTTAACTAAAATCCTCTTCATTCCCTACTAGCACTCCCTTGCTAGGTGAATTGGTTAGTACATGCATGGTTATACACTAGGTCCAAGGTTTAATCCTTGGTGCATGCACTTCTTTTTATTACTTTTATAATTATTTTTGCCAAGGCCCATATAAGAGCCCACTAAGGCTCATGATAATATTTCTAATTGAAATCCATTTCCATTCATGATAAAATTTTACCTAAGGTCCCTTAATAGTCATGGTATTAGAAGGGCCCATGTAAGCCCCATTATTACTTAGCTTCTTAATCTATATGGGAAAATCATGGATAATCATGCTAAGGTTCATACTAGTATTCCTATGTTTCTCGAGAATCTATCTAGGCATGATCAATATTTTAAAGAAAATATTGAGAAAATTTTACGGGTCGTTACACCTTGACCGTTTACTGCGGGCAATTCTATAATGCGCAAAGTTTTACAAAGAATTGTACAATTATAGTGCAGTAAAAAGAACAAGTTTCCTCTTCGTTACCGACGCCCGGTGTGGATCGTACTTCGATGCGGAGGGTCATCGTCGTCGCTTAGAATCTCGAGATCGAACGTTTCCGGTGCAGAGCGCTTGAGTCGAAGAGTGTAGAGGCGTCAGAAAAGTTGTTGTCGAAGCCTTGGGGGTCGAGCCCCTTTTATAGCCCTCCTGGCGGTGCCCGGGATGTTGGGGGCACCTGACACGTGCCTTGGGATCCGAGAACCCTCATCCGATGCTCTGTCAGAGCTTATCCCTCCAGAATCGGGCTCGGAGCTGACGGGGGCGCCCGGGTCACTGGGGGTGCCCCGGTTGACTTGGTCTGCTGGCATCTCAGGTGGATTAGCTTCAATCGCTTTGTTGGCTTGGACCCAGGGCGCCCAAGGCATCCAGGGTGCCTGGGACACTCAGGGCACCCGGCAGCCTGAGGGCGCCTGGCCCAGTGAGCTTCCGAAGCAATCTTTGCTCAATTGCTTGTTTGACTTTGACCTTGGGCGCCCGGGACCTCCCGGGCGCCTAGTCCAGCTGCTGCCCCTCTCCTATGGGGCGTTCTGAGCTACAGAAACACGTTCCTTTGGTCCCTGCATCCATGGTTAGTTCCACAACAAACAAGGCAATAAAATATTATGTTTATACAGCCTTAGCTGTCTTAGTTCTGACTTTAGGTCTCCCAAATGGATCCCTAGGTCGAACCAACACCTACTGTTCCCTCGATGGGGAACGCGTCCTCACCTACTCCTCTCAGGAGAATTTACCTTTTGCCAACTGGCTCCTCCGGTTGGACTTTTGCCCAGCAATCCTTCGCCAAGTGCCCAGCAACCCTTCGCCAAGTCTTTGCTACCAAGCAGTCCTTCGCCCGGTGCTTAGCAGTCCTTCACTAGGTCTTCGGTACCAAGCAGTCCTTCGCCAGGTGCCTAGCAGTCCCTCGCCAGCTCTTAGACTCCTAGCAGCCCTTCGATAGGTGCCTAGCAGCCCTTCGCCATGTCTTAGGATTTCGATGCCTAGCAGTCCTTCGCTAGGACTTCTTTCTGCACACTCAAGTAACATATTAGATCAAAATAACATCTTAACTTTTGAACCCTTTGCCATTATCAAAACCCAGGTTCGACTTGAGTGTTGTATGCACCAACAATCTCCCCTTTTTGATTTATGGCAACCCAGTTCAAAAAGTTAAGTTAATAAAAAAATAGATGAAATACCTGTTTAGTTTCCTCCCCCTGGAAGGAATCTCCGCCTAGGTTTTTCAATGGTTCACGGGGTTAAAAATGTTTCTAAGTCTAAAAATGGAATTGATTTTTCAACACTTAGAACATTTTTAAAAAAAGTTTTAGAAAACAGAAAATTTGGTCGGTCACTTGGAAAATTTATATAGAGAATTTATACTTAGAAAAATTTTCAAGTAAATAACCTAGTTTTCACTTTGGAAAATTTTCTAGACTTCTTCTGAAGTTTTTATTACAAAAAGAAATTTTTGAGTTAAAAAATTTCAAAAAACTTTAGTACTCCAGAAAATTTTGAAATTAATATTTAGAGCTTTTCTATTAGAGAAAAAATAAGTACTTAGAGAAATTTTGAACTAGCTTAAGTACTTTTGAAAATTGACTTAAGTCAAGTAATTTAGAAATAATTTTGAAAACAATTTAGAAACAGTTTTGAAAATAGCTAGGTGATTTTACTTCTTGAAGTAAGGATATTTGAAAATTTTGAAAAAAAAAATTTATCTTCTCTCCTTTCCAATCTCTCCCCCTTTGCCATATATAAAAAAAACATTATAGCAAAAGAATATAGCAAAAGACGTAAGCAAAACAATATAGCAAAAGAAGTAAGGTGCTGTACTGAACCAATTCAAGGTATAAACTGGACCAAATCAATTTTTATTATCTCTTTCGAGTCCTGTCTAACCCAGTTAGCTACTTACTAACTGTTATAACCAGTAGTTTTTGCTAGGGTTAGTCAAGTTAAGTGTTCTGTTCAAGATAGATTTTCTAATCTTGACACTTAACCTGATTACTGTTTAATTTGTATTTAGTGCCCTAATTACTGCAGATGCACTGACTTAAAGCATCTTGAATTAAGGCAAAGACCTAAGCATCTCAACCCATTCTAGGTTATCAATCAAAAGTACCCTAAGGTGTTTGTGAGATGCTGGCTTCTAGATTTATAGGTGCATGCAGTTCTAGGGTTAGGGCCTAAGCTAAGTCCATTTGCGAAAAAACCCTAGTTTTAAACGGGGTAAATTTTTTTAAAAAAAAACTAAGTCGAAAAATTGATTTTTTAAAAAAATTCAAATTAAGTAGAAACTGATAAGTAATAAAACTTTTTTTTTAATCAAAACACAGAAGTAGAGTAAACCTATTCTACCAAGCATAACCCTAACTGCCTTCTTAGAGAGCTGAACTCAGACTTAGATAAGGGTTTGGTGAATATATCAGCTAGGTTAGATTTTGAGTCTACATGCTTAAGGACTATCTCACCCCTGGCTACATGATCTCTTACAAAGTGGTGTTTAACTTCTATATGTTTAGTTCTGGAATGTTGGATTGGGTTCTTAGTTAGATTAATTGAGCTTATATTGTCAATGTTGACTTGAGTTTGGGTGTAGTTAAGCTGGAAGTCCTTAAGAGTGTGCATCATCCATAAGAGTTGTGCTACATACTCTTCTAAGGTAACATACTCAGCTTCAGTTGTGGATAGAGCTACACAGTGTTGTTTTCTGCTACACCAACTCACTAGACTATTTCCTAAAAGTTGGAAGCTTCCACTTGTACTTTTTCTATCCAGTTTACAACCAGTGTAGTCAGAATCTGAGTATCCTAACAAGTCAAAGGTTGAGGTCCTAGGATACCAAATCCCTACATTTAGGGTGCCCTTAACGTATCTAAGTATTCTTTTTAGGGCTGCTAAGTGCGTTTCCTTAGCACAAGTTTGGTATCTAGCACACATTCCTACGGCAAAAAGGATATCAGGTCTGCTGGTTGTAAGGTACAGTAGACTTCCAATCATACTTCTATAGAATTTAAGGTCTACTGGTTTACCGTCAGGGTCACTATCTATTTTTACATTTGTGGCCATGGGGGTACTTATGCTTTTAGAGTTATCCATTTTAAATTTCTTTATTAACTCCTTAGCATATTTGGATTGATTGACATAGTTTCCATCCTTAGTTTGTTTGATTTGTAACCCTAGAAAGAAGTTGAGCTCACCAACTGAGCTCATTTCAAATTCATTTTCCATTATTTTAACAAATTCTTTTAAAAAATTTGAGTTGGTGGACCCAAAGATTATGTCATCGATGTAGATTTGGACAATAAAGATTTCTTTTCCTAAGGTCTTAATAAATAGGGTTGAGTCAATTTGTCCTTGTTTAAATTCTTTAGAAATTGGTTGGTTGATAAGCGTTCATACCAGGCCTTGGGTGCTTGTTTTAGTCCGTAAAGTGCTTTAGTGAGTTTGTAAACATGGTCAGGTCTTTCTATGTCTTCAAAGCCGGGGGGTTGTCCTACATAGACTTCTTCCTTAATAAATCCATTTAGAAAAGCTGACTTTACATCCATTTGGTAGAGTTTAAATCCTTTATTGGATGCAAAGGCTAACAACATCCTAATAGACTCAAGTCTAGCTACTGGGGCATAGGTTTCGTCATAATCTAACCCTTCTACCTGACTGAAACCTTTGGCTACTAAGCGGGCTTTGTTTCTCACTATTTCTCCTTGATCATTTAGCTTATTACTAAAAACCTACTTAGTATCAATAATGGATTTGCCCTCAGGTTTAGGTACTAGTTCCCAGACTTGGATCCTCTCAAACTGGGCTAACTCTTCCTGCATAGCTAAGATCCAATCAGGATTAGGTAAGCCCTCCTCTATAGTCTAAGGTTCAATTTTTGAAATCATTACAATCTGACTAAGGTTCCTATAGGCGGACCTAGTTCTGACTCCTAAAGTTGGATCACCCACAATTTGATCAGTTGGGTGACTGAGTCTGGGTTTCTTAGTTTTTCTGGAACTTGGTTCAGTCTCAGGTCCGACCGGTCGGTTTGGTTCAGTATTGGGTTCAACTACTTGGGTTAGTTTAATTGAGTCAATAGTTGGCTCATTATCTACTTGATCAGTATTTGATGAATATAGATCTGGATTATCAGATTTCGAGTTAATTTCTTCATCAAATATTAGATTTGTTGTTTCTTCAATTTTCTTAGTTTATTTGTTGTAAACCCTATAGGCTCTACTTGTTGTTGAATATCCTAAGAAGATGCCTAGGGTTGACTTAGACTGGAATTTACCTAGATAGTCTTTGGTGTTTAGGATATGGACATTGCACCCAAAGACCCTTAGGTAATATAGGTTTGGAAGTCTATGGTAGTATAATTCATAGGGTATTTTATTGTGTCATTTGTTAATTAGGACCCTATTTTGGATGTAGCAAGCTGTAGTAATTGCTTCTACCCAATATTGGTTAGCTAGGTTGAATTCATTGAGCATAGCCCTAGCGGCTTCCTGTAGGGTTTTATTTTTCCGTTCAACTATCCCATTTTGCTGGGGGATTTTAGGACATGAATATTCATGTATGTACCGTTTATCTTACAAAACTTCTCAAATCGTTGATTTTCAAATTCTCCCCCGTGATCACTCCTAATTCTTTTGATTTTGGTATCATTTTGATTTTCAATTAACTTGCACAAGTCACTAAATAGGTTTAGGGTTTCATCTATGGTCTTTAGAAACCTAACCCAGGTAAACCTAGAGTAATCATCAACAATTACTAAGCAGTACCGGTTTCCACTTAGTGACTTGGCTTCATGTGAATCAAATAGGTCAAGGTGTAGGAGCTCAAGTGTGGTTTGAGATAGATCTGATTGAATTAGTTTATGATTAGACCTGGTTTGTTTTCCTTGATTGCATGATTCACATATCAAGTTTTCATGGTTCTTAATTTCAGGTATACCTTTAATTAGGCCAAGTTGGGTGATTTTTAAAATTAATCTTAGATTAGTGTGTTCTAATCTCCTATGCCAGAGGTTTGATTCTTCTAACTGAGTTAACATGCATTTAGGTACTAAAGGTAGGTTTATAGTGTAAACATTATTTTTCCTAGAGCCCTTAAGCATGATTTCTGAGTCTTGCAAATTTCTAATCAGGCAGTTAGAGTTGGTGAAGGTAACTACTTAGCCAGTATCATATAATTGACTTATGCTAAGCAAGTTAAATTTAAAATTTTCAACCAAAAAAGCACCTTTTTAATAACAAAGTCAGATTTAAGCTCAATGTTACCTGACCCAATCACCTTGAGTGTAGCATTGTTGCCAAATGCTACTGAGCCTAGGTTCTTGAACTTGAGTTTAGTGAGTTTCAATTTATCTCCAGTCATGTGTCTGGAGCACCCGCTATCCAACATCCATTGGTACAAATCTTTATGTTCCTACACATAAAGAGTTTTGTTGATTTGGATCCAATTAGAATTAAGGATAGCCTAAATTGATTTTCACAGCCTAGTCTGTCTCACCCAATCTAAAGTTATCAATCACGTTAGCCTTATGAGTTTTTGTGAGACAGGTTTTAGTAGACAGAATTATTTTGAAAAATCATGATTTATTTTGAAAACGTTAAATTCATTTTGAAAACAATTGTTTTTGAATTATTTTTGAAAAAGATTGTCTGAATCTACAATTAACTGAAAAGTTTGTGTTAGATTCAAATTTGACAAAGAATAATTTGAATTTGAATTTCAAAAATTGGCTTCCAGGTCTTGGCGAGGCACTAGGCCTTCTTTGGTCGTAGCCTTATTGGATCATCAACCCTTTTCTTGACAAAGCCTTTTAATGAAATTTCATTTTCAAAATTACTTTTTGAAAAATTTTGGTCTAACTAGTTTGGGTCTTGGATCGGTAGCTTCGGCTAGTTTCACCAGTCTAAAGAGACCAAGTAATGTATACTTGACCTTATTAGAAGAGGTTTCCCTAACGTACTATCATCTCACCACCACCCAATACTATGTTGTTCAAATTTCAATTAATTGGTTTGGTCCTTAATCTAACCAGTCATAGGTCTAAGCATGGTAAATTGTAGAAAATAAATAGACAAGCAATCATGCAATTTAAAACAGGAAAAGAAATTCATCTAACTATGTAAATTGTTTTTAATTTGGCTCCCCCTGGACTAAAGCCACGAAAATGGTTCGTCAAGATGTGGATCTTGTCCTTGGGAATCCAATACTGATTTGATCCAGTTTGTTTGTTCAAGCACAGTTTGGGTACCCATTCCTGAATTTTAGGTCTAGACTGATTCAATATAGCATAGTATGACCTCTGTCTTGCCTTGGTTCGTTAGCCTAACCCGGATCGATTTAGAACTGACTTCTATTTTCCAAGGATCATGTCAAGACCCTTGGAACTAGAAGTGAATCGTTCTAATGCTGCTCTAAGGTCCTTGACTTGAGTTTTCAAGGAGGAGTTCTCTTTGTCAAGTTTTTCAAGTTGAGTAGAGGTTCCTTCTTGAACCTTTTCAGTCAAGGATCTAGAGTCAGTTCCCTCTTTCAGGAGTTTTACTTCCTGTCGGAGGGATTCGACACAGATTTTGGCTTTCGCCAAGTCGCGAGAATGGTAAGCAATTAATTCAGTTAATTGAATTCTAGTAAATCCACTTAAAGTGATTTCGCCGTCCTCTGAAAATGTAAGATTTCCGTCGTCCGACTCTGATTCTGATTCGGTCTTGATTTCTTCTGAGGCAGTCAGAGCGAGCAGGTTCGACTGTGGGGCCTCTTCTTCTTCTTCGGACGAAGATTCATCCCACGTTGCCTGAAGGGCCTTCTTCTTTCTTGTCTTCTTCGTTTCCTTCAGATTGGGGCATTCCGTCTTGTAGTGACCCTTCTTTTTGCAATCGTAACAGGTCACATTTGGTTTGGTCTTTTCATTTGAAGGTTCAGCTGGTTCTTCCTTTCTTCGGCTGGCTTTTCTTCTATTGGTCTGGTTTTTTAGTTCCTTGTAGTAATCCCGGGCTAGCCGAACCAGCTTAGGTCGATTTCCTTCGCTGTCTTCTGAGTCTGAATCAGACTCGGGTGCAGGTTGAGGCTTCTTCTTGGTTATCATTCCAATTTTTCCTGCAATAAAAGCAATGCCTTTCTCGACCAAGGTGCAGTTAGTCTGCTCATGGAATTCTAGCTCAGAAAACAACTCATCTAATTTAATTTTAGATAAATCCCTTGAAACTTTGTACGCATCTACCATAGATGCCCACAAAGTGTTTCTCAGGAAAGCGTTAAGAGCATACCTGATCAGGTCACGATTTTCTACCTTGTGACCAATTGTGTGTAGACCGTTCATTAGCTCCTGAATTCTGGCGTGGAGCTGAGCTGCAGATTCACTGTCGTTCATCTTGATTGTATACAGCTTGTTCAATAGTAGGTCCCTCTTGCTGATTCGTGTGTCGGAGGTTCCTACGTGCAACTCAATTAGCTTACCCCATAGTTCCTTTGCACTGTTGAATGGACCCACCTGGTTCAACTCTTCTTTGGTTAGGCTGCATTGGAGTGTTTGGGTTGCTTTAGCATCGGCTTCAATTTTCCTTTTTAGGGTGTTATCCCACTCGGTGTAGGATTGTGGCACTCCGTCAGCATTTTTAGGTATTTCCAGACCAGACTGGATTATTATCCATATGTCCACCAGAGTTTTCAGGTGGATTTCCATCCTATACTCTTCCAGTAGGAGAAATCCTTCCCACTGAAAAGTGGTGGTCTGGCAGTACTGAAGCCTTCATGCATGGCCATTTAGGAATTATTCTGAAATAACAATAACAAAAAAAATATCCCAAGACTTGTCTTGGATTAGCAGTGCGGGAAAAAGATAAAACAATTTTATCAAGTGGTGTTGCACCAACCTCGATTGACGATAAAAATTCAATTAAAAAAATAAAAAAAATTATTTCATAAAAATCCGAAAATCTCTCAAATTGGTGGTTGCACCAAATTTGAGCTTCCCCGCTCTGATACCACTTGTTGGATCGAGAAAACACGATAGAGGGGGGGGTGAATATCGTGAAACCGTTTCGGATTAGAAGAATGAGAATGTGCAGCGGAAATTAAAAATAAACGCAAAGAACTCAAGGATTTTTACTTGGTTCGAAGTCGCGGTTGGCTCCTGCTCCAAGGCCCACGGTCCTTGACCGTTTACTGTGGGCAATTCTAGAATGCGCAATATTTTACAAAGAATTGTACAATTATAGTGCAGTAAAAAGAACAAGTTTCCTCTTCATTACCCATGCCCGGTGTGGATTGTACTTCGGTGCGGAGGGTCGTCGTCGGTGCTTAGAATCTCGAGATCGGAGGTTTCCGGAGCAGAGTGCTTGAGTCGAAGAGTGTAGAGGCGTTAGAAAAGTTGTTGTCAAAGCATTGGGGGTTGAGCCCCTTTTATAGCCCTCCTGGGGGCGCCTGACACGTGCCTTCGGATCCGAGAACCCTCATCTGAAGCTCGGTTAGAGCTTATCCCTCCAGAATCAGGCTCAGAGCTGACGGGGGCGCCCGGGACACTGGGGGCGCCCCGGTTGACTTGGTCTGCTGGCTTCTCAGCTGGATTAGCTTCAATCGCTTCGTTGGCTTGGACCCATGGTGCCCAAGGCATCCAGGGCGCCTGGGAGATTGAGGGCGCTTGTCCCAGTGAGCTTCCGAAGCAATCTTTGCTCAACTGTTTGTTTGGCTTTGACCTTGGGCGTCCGGGACCTCCTGGGCCCCTAGCCCAGCTGCTGCCCCTCTCCTTTGGGGCGTTCTGAGCTGCAGAAACATGTTCCTTTGGTCCCTGCATCCAAGGTTAGTTCAACAACAAACAAGGCAATAAAATATTAGGTTTATACAACCTTAGCTGTCTTGGTTTTGACTTTAGGTCTCCCAAATGGAACCCTAGGTCGAACCGACGCCTACTGTTCCCTCGACGGGGAACGCGTCCTCACCCCTACTCCTCTCAAGAGAATTTACCTTTTTCCAACCAGCTCCTCCGGTTGGACTTTTGCCCAGCAATCCTTCGCCAGGTGCCCAGCAGCCCTTCGCCAGGTCTTTGGTACCAAGCAGTCCTTCGCCTGGTGCCTAGCAGTCCTTTGCCAGGTCTTCGGTACCAAGCAGTCCTTCGCCAGGTGCCTAGCAGTCCCTCGCCAGGTCTTAGACTCCTTGCAGCCCTTCGCTAGGTGGCCAACAGCCCTTCGCCAGGTCTTAGGGTTTCGATGCCTAGCAGTCCTTCGGTAGGACTTCTTTCTGCACACTCAAGTAACATATTAGATCAAAATAACATCATAACTTTTGAACCCTTTGCCATTATCAAAACCCAGGTTCGACTTGGGTGCTGTCTGCACCAACAGACGATACCAAATTACATAACTCCTTATGTAGGGAACCGTAGTGACCTCAGGTCTAAGGACTATTCATACTAATAGTCACATGAGAATGTTTATGACACTTCAGGTCTAAGGACTATTCATACTAATAGTCACATGAGAAAGTTTATGACACTCATATGATAATCTATGAAACTTTCTCATGGCGGGTCAATTCAGTACACATTCTTTAATATATACCCATGTGTCAACTTGATATCACATATCCATGACTTGTGAGCTAAAGTCATAAATTGACCTACATGCTAGTCTCCATGCATTAATATTGTCCTTGAATATTAATGCTTGACTAGGAATAGTTTAGTGTAGTGTTCTCTACATCATCTCACTATCGATTCAACCAATCAATATGATGTAGATAAGAATCTACCACCCAAGGACATTATTATACTTAGTTATTTGGCACAAATAAAGTAAGTATAATAACTAAACATGCCTTTATTAATGATAGAATATGATACAAAAAGCCCCTAGTCAATCATCACATAATTGGCTCTAGGGCTCCTACTAACAAATCTTGAGTAATTGTCAATTATTACTAATCAGTATCGATTCCCGCTTAGTGACTTGGCTCCATGTGGATCAAATAGGTCAAGGTGTAGGAGCTCAAGTGTGGCTTGGGTCATGTCTGACTGTGTTGGTTTATGGGTTGACTTGGTTTGTTTGCCTTGTTGACATGAATTACAAATTATATTGTCGTAGTTCTTAATTTTAGGTACACCTTTAATCAATCCAAGTTGAGTTATTTTTGAAATTAATTTGGTATGGGTGTGACCTAGTCTCTTATGCCAAAGATTGGTTTCTTCTAATTGAGTCAGAAAATATTTGGGTACTACGGGTAGATTAATTGTGTAAACGTTGTTTTTCCTACTACCCTTAAGAGTTATTTCTGAATCTTGTAGATTCCTAATAAGGCAGTCAGAGTTGGTGAAGGTAACAATGTAACCAATATCATAGAGTTGGCTAATGCTAAGCAAATTGAACTTGTATTTTTCAACCAATAACACTTTCTTAATGATAAAATCTGAGTTAAGTTCAATATTACCTAACCCAATTACTTTAAGTGTAACATTCTTGCCAAATGCTACTGAGCATAGGTTTTTGAACTTGATTTTGGTGAACTTCAATTTATCCTCAGTCATGTGTCTGGAGCATCCACTATCCAACATCCACTGGTCTAAATGTTTATGTTCCTACACATAAAGTATGTTTTGATTTGGATCCATTTGTGTAGAGGTAGGAATAGTTTGAATTAAATTTCATAACCTAGTTTGTCTCACCCACATCTAACGTTATCAAGCATGTTGACCTTATGGGTTTTTGTGAGACAGGTTTTCAAATTTGAGTTTAATTAATTTTGAAAAAAATGTTAGATGAACATGTTAAGTGTAGAATTAAATTTTGAAAGATTATTAATTTTGAAAAATATTGAATTAATTTTGAAAATATTGTAGAGTTAATTTTTGAAGGATTATTAATTTTGAAAAACAATGTTGAATGTAGGATTTAATCAAAACTTGTGTTAGATTCAAATTTATCAAATAGTAAATTGAATTTGAGTTTCGATAATAGGCTTCCAGGTCTTGGCGAGGCACAGAGGCCTTCTTTGGCCGTAGCCTTATTGGAGCAACAACCCTTTCCTTGACAAAGCCTTTTATCGAAAGTTCATTTTCAAATTACTTCTTAAAAAATTTTGGTCTAACTAGCTTAGGTTTTGGATCGGTAGCTTTGGCTAGTTCCACCAGACTAAACAGACCAAGTAAGGTACGCCTTACCTTACTTGACCTTATTAGAAGGGCTTCCCTAACGTACTATCATCTCACCTCCACCTAATATTATGCTGTTCAAGTTTTAGGTAAGCCTTTGTCCTTAAACTAATCATTCATATGTCTAAACAGAATAATAAAATTTGCAAAAAATAAAATAAACAAGCAATCAAGCAATTAAAAAAAATTATCTACATATAAAGATGGTATTTATATTAGCCCCCCCTGGACTGAAGCCTCGATAAGGGTTAGGCAAGATGTGAATCTTGTCCTTGGGGATCCAATATTGGTTTGGTCCAACTTGTTTATTCAAACATAGTTTTGGGACCCATGCTTGGACTCGGGTTCTAGGTTGGTTCAATACTGAATAATAAGAGCATTGTCGCGATTTGGTTCGATAGCATAATCCAGATCGATTGAGAACAAATTTCTATTTTCCAAGAATCATGTCAAGATTCTTGGAACCCGAGGTGAATCGTTCCAATGGGACTCTGAGTTCAATGACTTGATTTTTCAAGAAGGAATTCTCTTCCTCAAGCTTTTGAACTTGAGTTGAGTTTCCTTCTTGAACTGGTTCGGTCAAGGAACTCGAGTTGACTTCCTCTTTCAGGAGTTTAACTTCCTGTTGGAGGGTTTCAACCCGGATGTTGGCTTTTGCCAATTTGCGTGACAAGTAAGAAATTAAATCCAAAAGTTCGGTTTCTGGATAACCTCTTACCGTGATTTGTCCGTCCTCTGAGATCGAAAGCTTTCCAGTGCCGACGTCCTCGTCTGGTTCTGATTTGATCTGGAGTCGATGCCCTCCGAGGCGGTCAAGGCGAGTAGATTCGAGTGTGGAGCTTCTTCTTCTTCTGAGGAAGACTTGTCCTAAGTGGCTTGAAGAGCCTTCTTCTTCCAAGCCTTTTTGTTCTCTTTCAGGTTGGGGCACTCTGATCTGAAATGTCCCTTCTTGTTGCACTCGTAGCATGTTATGTTACCTTTGTTCTTCTGGCTCGTCGAGGGTTCAGATGGATCTTCCTTTTTCCGATTTGACCTCTTCTTGTTAGTTTGGTTTTGAGCTCCTAGTAGTAGTTGCGAGCTATCCGGACCAGTTTTGGATAATCCCATCGTTGTCTGATTCTGAGTCTAAGTCGGACTCTAGTACTGGTTGAAGTTTCTTTTTCTTAGATCTTCCTGGAGTTTTTCCTGCAACAAACGCAATACTCTTCTCGACCAATGTAGTATTAGTTTGTTCATGTAATTCTAACTCAGAAAATAATTCGTCTAGCTTTATTTTGGAAAGGTTCCGGGAAAGCTTGTAGGCATCCACCATACCCACAATGTGTTCCTTGGGAATGAGTTTAGGGTATATCTTATTAGGTCACGATTTTCGACCATGTAACCTATTGTGTGCAGCCTGTTCATCAGCTCTTGGATCCTTGCGTAGAGCTATGCTACCGATTCGCCTTCGTGCATCTTTATCGTGTAGAGTCTGATAAGCAACAGGTCTCTCTTGCTGATTCGCGTATCAGACGTACCTTCGTGCAGTTCGATGAGTTTGATCCAGAGTTCCTTCACGCTGCTGAAGGGTTTGACGCGGTTCAGTTCTTCTTTCATCAGGACACATTGTAGTGTCTGTGTAGCTTTTGTGTCAGCCTAAATCTTCTTCTTGAGTGGTCTGTCCCACTCAGTGTAGCCTTGCACCACGCCTTCTGCATTTTTAGATATCTCCAGTCTAGCCTAGATGATGATGCACATGTCCACCTGAGTATTCAGGTGGACCTCCATCCTTCTCTTCCAATAGGAGAAATCTTCTCCTGAGAAGAGTGGTGGTCTGGCGGTGCTACATCCCTCTTGCATGGCCATTTAATGTTTAACTGAAAAAGCTGCAACCAAAAACTTATCCCAAGACTAAGTCTTGGATTAGCAGTGCGGCAGAAAAAATAGTAATAAGAAAAATCGAGTGGTGTTGCACTAACCTCGATTAACAAGAAAATTACGAATAAAAAAAATTTAAAAATTGAAAAATCTGAAAAATCACTCAACTGGTGGTTGCACCATATTCGAGTCACCCACATTGATACCATTTGTGAGATCGTTTAGAATCGATAGAGGGGGGCGATCGATAATTTTCAGAAAACTGAGAGCAATTACACAGCAGAAAAATTCAATGCTAACACTATTATTTACTTGGTTCGGAGTCGTGGTCGGTTCCTACTCCAAGGCCCACGGTCCTTGACAATTTACGATTGGCAATTCTATATTCCAAGAAAATAGTACAAGTTTGAAGTTGAATACAGAATTTAAAATTACAACAATTAAAACTTTATACCGACGACCGGAGATGATTGAAGATCGGAGCCGCGGGTTGTTGTTGGTGCATGAGACTTGAGCACGAATCGTTTGGAGCAGAGCGCTTGAAAAAAATTGTTGGAAGTAGTTGTGTTCTGAAGCAAGGGGTGAACCCCTTTATATAGTGCATGCTAGGGCGCCTGTGTTGAAGGGGGCGCCTGACATGTGGCCTTCCTTGTGCAAGTCCACATTCGCAAACTTGGCCAGCGCTTATCTCTTCAACTGGGGCGCCTGAGCTGACTGGGGCGCCTGTATCAACACTAGCGCCTAAGATGATGATGTGGAGGCGTGCTTCGAGTGTGCATGGAAGAACCCTCGTCTGGGGTGCCTGTCACCATACAGGTGCCTGTTCAAACAGGCGCCTGACTCCATTCAGGCGCCTCGGAGCAAAAAACTTCACCCTTTGTTCCTATAACCAGGGTTAGTTCCAAAACACAAATAATACATAAATAATATAAGTTTATCCATAGTTAACAGCCTGAGCTGTCTTGGTTCTGACTTTGGGCTTCCAAAATGGAACCCTAGGTCGAACCGACACCTAGTGTTCCCTCCTACGGGAAACACATCCTCACCTACTCCTCTCAGGAGAGTTTACCTTTTTGTCAACCGACTCCTCCGGTTGGACTTTTGCCCAATCCTCGGGATCAGGTCTTCATGCCCAGTCCACGACAAGGACTTATTGCCCAACTTCACTCACCAGGTCTTCGGTGCCCATCCCTCGGCCTGGACTTATTGCCCAACCCTATGTCAAGACTTCGGTGCCCAGCCCGTGGCCAGGACTTATTGCCTAATTCCTAGAATCAGGACTTCATGCCTAGTGTACCTACGACTTCTCCTGCACACTTGAGTAACATCGTTAGATCACAAGGTAACCTTAACTTATGAACCCTTTTCGATTATCAAAACACAAGTTTGATCTTGGTGCTTCCGGCACCAACATGTCTATCCATGCTAGAGGTGGCTTTGAATACTTCATCACTTTTATTGACGATTATTCAAGGTATGGATACATTTACCTGATGCGCTGCAAGTCTAAGTGCTTTGATAAGTTCAATGAATTCAAGACTGATGTGGAGAAACGTCAAGGTAAAAGTATCAAGACACTGCGATCAGATCATGGTGGCGAGTACCTCCTAGGAGAGTTTAGGACCTATTTGTTAGAGGCTGGGAATCAGTCCCAATTGTTTGCACCTGGCACACCGCAGCAGAACAGTGTTGTAGAAAGAAGGAATAGAACTCTTATGGAAATGGTTAGGTCAATGATGAGCTATTCCGAGTTGCTAGATTCGTTTTGGGGATATGCTCAGGATACAGTAGCGTATATTCTGAACATGGTGTTAGTAATATGAGAGAAGTGTCCTAAGGCAATCGGTTTATGATTGTAATCATTTACTTTAATAAATGAATATTCACTATTTGAGTATACATGTTCATGTATTTGATTGAGATCTTAAACTCATTTACTGAATGTCCGCAATACAATTCACAGCATGAGAGAATTTGTGATGAATTCACAACTAGTGATTATCTCTACATGTGCAATTGTGAAGTATTGAAATTGTCCCTAGTCGATGAATTGACAGATACGGACACTATCAATTCTGTTGAGACTAGCATGGGTTATTCTCTAATCAGCTGATTCTCACTGGCTGGTGACATTGGGATGTCCGGAGATAAACATAAATGCTAGTTAAGGGAACTAGTTCATTGGAGTGACTAGCTGTAAAACTTCATATGGTAATCTACATATAGATATCTCAATGAAAGTTCTTACTGCAGCTTAAGTGCGATGTTCCTTTGACTTGCGGTGTTCAAGTCATCTTGGTCATGAAAACTTATACTTTGACATCTTAAGCAAGCATCTCCAAGGAGGTGTGGACCCAGGATGATTGGGTATAAGCCGAAGTGCCCGAAGATGTTTGAAAAGCCTACAAAGGATTCACCACTCCTTGCGAGAAGATGTATACCCAAGGCCTATCGTCGGATTGTTACTCGAAGCCTCTGGCCAGAGCATAACATATTCCGAGTATGAATCTCTAAGAAGCATGAGAGTAATTAGAATCCGTTGGACGAGAAAGACATTGCTTGGGCTAGGTGTGACGTAGTCAGCCTAGTGGGGACTGACACACATAGACCGTGTCCTGAACCAAGTGGGTATAAGATGGTGAAGGGAATGGGGCACGACTCATTATAGCTGCTGAAGGATTTCAGAATTATTTCTGAGGTCAACCGTTGATCTTTCGATTAATTGGGGATCATGATGTACTACTAGGTGCCACTCATGATCGTTCTATAATTGGTTAATTATAGACGGCCAACATAAATCGAAAGCCTATTTAGTCACACGCACTACGAGTGATCCGAGGGATTTAAAATGAGTTGAAAATTGGATTTTCCGATCAAGAGAGATAAGTCTAATCTGAATTTTTCAGAGACGCATGGAAGCATAAAATGGCTAAGTCTTTTGAAGACTTATTGGACGAATTAAATGAGTTTAATTAGTGAGGTCATGGCTTGGTTTGGCCGGCCAAAGAGGGTCCCCGCCCTCTTTGTTTGGCTGGCCACAATAAAAAAGGGAGAACCAAATTGTTTGGTTCAAATTATAAAATAAATCGCGCGTGGTTTGTTTTATGAAATTATGGATAAAGAAATTTATATAAACAAATTTATATAAAGAAATTTATTTTCATGGAAATTAAAATAAACCTTGGATTGGTTTATTTTATTTTATAAAATCAATAATGGATTGATTTACCATGATAAAGAAATTTATATAAAGAAATTTATATAAAGAAATTTCTTTCCATAATAAAAGGGGAGACATGGTTGCTTTTATTATAAATAAAGTTATAATAAAAACTTGGCATAACGGAATAATTCATAGAAAAATTTATAAGATAAATTTCTTATGAAAAATTTATTCCGTTAAAAGGAGACTTGGCGATTAAGAGGCTACTATATAAAGGTACTAAGGCAAGGCTTGGAAATCAATCGAAGAGATCAAGGATTCTTGCCTACCCTCTCTCCCTCTCCTTCTCTCCCTCTCCCTCTTCTAGTGCCGCTGGCCCTAGAGCCCTCCCCCTTTGCCGTGAGCTTCCACCACCAAGAAGAAGCCTAAGAAGAAGAAGAAGCGGGCGCAACTCCTTCCTTCCCGGAATATTGATTCCGTTCTTCGTTTGGTGGTTAGTCTTCCCATCTCTCTCTTGGTATTCTTGTCGTGCCTTTGGAGAATCTAGTAGTTCTTGTCGGCACGAAACTCGTGGCTTTGCGAAGTCATCCCGAAGAAAACTCAGCGTGGACGCGAATAGAGGCGGAGCTTCCAAGGGACGCTACGGTTGGATCTCGTCCCTTTCTACGAGTTACGCGAGGTATTAAGTAAATTAGTTTACTTTCTGCAAAATTTTAAATGTATGATCATGTCTCCACAACATAAGGTTGCATGCTAGATACGTGGTTAAAATAATTTGAGACATTATTTATGCTAAATCTTCCGCTGCACGTAATTAAATTTTAAAATTACGAACCCGTATCCATGTCAACATGCACCCGGTCCCAACACATGGTACCATCTATGTCAGTCTCATCTATTCCCATAGAATTGTGGACTGAGCGAAAGCCTAGTCTAGGACATATTCGGATTTGGAAAAGTCCAGCACATGTGCTGAAAGAGGATACTGATAAGTTGGAATCTCGTACAGAATACGACTGTTCGTAGGCTATCCTAAAGGAACAAAGGGTGGTCTGTTCTATAGTCCTGAGGATCAGAAGGTATTCGTTAGCACGAATGCCAGATTCTTGAACGAAGACTATGAGATGAACCACAAGCCCAAAAGTAGACTAGTTCTTGAAAAATTGAGAGGGGACATTCTGACCTTTGTACCAACTGTACAAGAGGATACACCACAAGTTACTACACTGCATGTCACAAAAGATACACAGGTGGTACCTCGTCGCAGTGGGAGGGTTGTCAGACAACCTGAAAGGTTCATGTTTTTTGGAGAGTCTTCGGACTTGGTCCCTGGTAAACATGAACTGGATCCCTGGACCTATGATGAGGCCTTCCAAGATAGGGATGTGGATTCTTGACAAAGAGCAATGAATTTTGAAATAGAATCTATGGATTCTAATCATGTCTGGGAACTAGTAGAACCACCCAATGGTGTAAAATCCATTGGATGCAAGTGGATCTACATGAGAAAGAGAGGATCAGACGGGATGGTTGAGACCTTCAAAGCTAGGCTTGTTGTGAAAGGGTAAACTCAGAATGAGGGCATCGATTATGAGGAGACCTTTTCGCCGGTAGCCAAGCTTAAGTCTATCCGGATTCTCTTATCTATTGTCGCTCATATAGATTATGAGGTATGACAGATGGACGTCAAGACATCTTACTTTAATGGAAGTCTTGAGGAGACCATCTACATGAAGCAACCAAAAGGGTTCATTGCGAAGGACAAAGAGCATCTGGTCTGCAAGCTTAATCGATCCATTTATGGATAGAAGCAAGATTCATGATCTTGGAACATCCGCTTTGATGAAGGTATCCAATCATACGAATTTATTCAAAGACCGGATGAGTCATGTGTATATAAGAGATGTGACTGAAACGTAGTAGTGTTTCTTGTACATTACGTAGATTTCATTTTGTTAATTGGCAACAATGTCAAAGTGTTATCAGACGTTAGGGTATGGTTGTCCAAATAGTTCGATATGAAGGACTTAGGAGAAGCGGGGCACATCCTTGGGATCAAGGTCATAAGGGATCGCCAGAAAAGGATGTTGTGCTTATCCCAAGCTTCATACATTGACACTATCCTGGCTTGTTTTAGCATAGAAAACTCCAAGAAGGGTTTTCTACCTTTCTGGCATGGAGTTCCTCTATCCAAGGAAATGTGTCCGAAAATATCAAAGGAGATAGAGGAAATGAAGGTGGTTCCTTATGCATCGGTTGTAGGAAGCCTCATGTATTCTATGTTGTGCATGAGACCAGATATCTGCTTTATCGTGGGCATGGTCAGCAGATATCAAAGTAACCCTGGACAGGGGCATTGGACTGCGGTAAAGCATATATTGAAATACCTAAGACGTACTAGGGATTATATGCTGATTTACCGGGAAGACCAATTAGTCCCTGTGGGTTATACGGATTCGGATTTTAAGTCAGATAGGGACATGAGTAAGTCTACCTTGGGGTTTGTGTTTATATTTGGAGGTGGAGCCATTGTTTGGAGGAGTGTCAAGTAGAAATGCGTGACGGACACCACCATGGAAGTTGAGTATGTGGCGGCCTTAGAGGTAGCCAAGGAAGCTGTATGGCTCAAGAACTTCATCATGGACTTGGATGTGATTCCTGGTTTGCCCTGATCTATCACAATCTTTTGTGATAACTATGGTGCAATTGTAAACTCGAAGGAACCATGATCCCATAGGGCGAGTAAACAAATAGAGCGCAAGTACTACCTGATACAAGAAATCGTAAAGCGAGGAGAAGTAGCTGTCGCCATGATTACATCAGAGGACAACCTAGCGGTATCCTTTCACTAAAGCTCTTCTAGGAAGAGCTTTTGACCGACATGTGGAGGATATGGGAGTTAGATGTATGGCAGTGAGAGAACAGCATAGTCATTGAGTATAAGTGGGAGATTGTTAGATGTATATACTAAATGACTTGCTCTATTTATATATATGATCATCTATATTTTTGAAAAGAGAATCACAACAACACAAGATGCTTATTTATATTAGTATATGCATAAAAGTCATTTACTTTGCATTGTAGATAACATGATGTGTGGTGATGCACAGAAGATCATGTTATCAGTTCCTTCATAGTATAAGCTGAGGCTCATAGCCGAGATGGATTGGACAAACCATCGGGATGGTTGTAGTGTAATTAGGTGTGGTTTGTCTTGACCATAGAATTACACTAGTATACTTTGTGTGCATTGAGCAGGACCAAAACCAGAGGTCATCCAATTAGTAATGACTTAATAATTGGATTGGACCTCGGATTATTATGCAGTACAATCCCTAAATCCCAATATAATAATGGGCACGTATAGTTAATATTTAGTTCTTTGATTTACCAATGGGCGAGATTTATTCTGCTAAATCAATAGGCCCGGTAAGTTGGGTAATAATATTAATTATATGGTGTGCTGTTGATTATTGATGGAATCTGTGTCCTGGTGAGTCGAGATGATGATGCTGTAACGACCCGGAAAATTCTCTTAATATTTTCTTAAAATATTAAGCATGTTTAGATAATTTTCCGAGGGGCCCAGAAATAATTATGTAAAATTGGGCTTAGAAATCCATGTTTTCTCATTTAAATTAAGAAAACTAAGTACTAATGAGCTTTAAATGAACTCCAAAAAAAAGGGTATTAATTAAGTAAAATTAATATAAATTAGGTAAAATTAATATAAATATAAAAGAATTTTATTTAGGAATATTAGCATAATTATGGGTGATTTTAGGGGGATTTTTGAAATTTAAGAAAATAAAATAATAAAATAAATGGAATGAAAATAAAAATAAAAATAAATGTGCATGAGCCAAGGATTGAACCTTGGACCTCTTGTAACAACCAAGAATGCTTTAACCAACTCACCTAGCAAGGAATGCTTATGAGTAATTGAAGTGGAGGTTGGTTAAGAGGTAAAAGGAGGTGAAGGGGCATGGAGAGGCTCTTTAATTGCTCTTTAATTGCCTCCTTGATGGGTTATAATGAGAGGAGTTTTGGGAGTTACTTATTCTCTCAATCAATAGCATTACCTCTCCTCTTCATTCCCATTCTTACCGAGCACCAAAGGGAGGAGTCCTTGGGGAAAACTTCACAAGAGGTTTCATCCCTCAAGATCTAAAGTTCCTACAAGGTGACAAAGACTAGTTGGGGTTAAGAGATACCAAGTCCTTTTTTCCTTCTCCTCTTTCAAGGTTCGAAAAAAAATCAAGAAATCTAAGGTAAGACTCCCTCACCTGTGGTATAATAGTTACCTATGATTTCCATGATTTTTTGCATGATATATGGGTTAGTTTTCGGATTTAATGTTGAAGAGAAACAAAATCAAGGTTCCTATGTTCAAAGGTTTCGGCCAGCATGTTTTAAAGGTCCATAATTATGATAAAAATCATGATAATGTTGTTTAGTGTTCCCTTATGATGTTTAGAAGTTAAATGTAATTTTTGGGAATTTTTGGGGTACGCTAGAGGCCCCATATGTCTCGGCCAACATGAAAGAAGCAAAACCCAGAACCTTAAGTTCAAGGGTTTCGTCCACCATGTTTTAAATGTCTAAAAATATGTTAAAAATCATGATAATGTTATTTAATGTTCCCTTATGATGTTTAGACATTAAGTATAATTTTTGGAAATTTTTGGGATACCCTAGAGGCCCCATATGTTTCGGCCAACATGAAAGAAGAAAAACCCAGAACCTTAAGTTCAAGGGTTTCGGCCACCATGATTTAAATGTCTAAAAATATGTTAAAAATCATGATAATGTTATTTAATGTTCCCTTATGATGTTTAGACATTAAGTATAATTTTTGGGAATTTTTGGGGTACCCTAGAGGCCCCATATGTTTCGGCCAACATGAAAGAAGCAAAACCCAGAACCTTAAGTTCAAGGGTTTCGGCCACCATGATTTAAATGTCTATAAATATGTTAAAAATCATGATAATGTTATTTAATGTTCCCTTATGATGTGTATAGGTTAAGTATAATTTTTGCGAATTTTTGGAGTACCCTAGAGGCCCATATGGTTCGGCCAACCCCAAGGACCCAAGGGTTAAGGGTTGAGTCTTTAACTTCAAGCATATGTTTATGTGTTGCCATGATATAAGGATGATGGATGGTGATTATGTGAATTTTCACATAGCCTTGGGACTCCACAAGTTTCGGCCAATATGGGTTAATAGGGAAAAAGTTAAGATTTATTTCAAGTAAGGGTCCCAATAGCCCTACGGTAAGATGTGATTTATGTTTATGAATGATATGCTATGTTATGAATGATATGCCATGTTTATGAAGGATATGCCATGGTTATGCATGATATGCCATGTTTATGAATGATATGCCATGTTATGAATGATATGCCATGTTTACGAATGTTATGTCATGTTTATGAATGATATGCCATGGTTATGCATGATATGTCATGTTTATGAATGATATGCCATGTTATGAATGATATGCCATGTTTACGAATGTTATGTTTATGAATGATATGCCATGGTTATGCATGATATGCCATGTTTATGAATGATATGCCATGTTATGATTGATATGCCATGTTTACGAATGTTATGTTATGTTTATGAATGATATGCCATGGTTATGAATGATATGCCATGTTATGAATGATATGCCATGTTTACGAATGTTATGTCATGTTTATGAATGATATGCCACGGTTATGAATGATATGTCATGTTATGAATGATATGCCATGTATACGAATGTATGCCATGCTCTATGAATGATGTGTACATACACCATGTCTAAGAATGAAAATGATGATTGGCAAGTATGATGAATGAAAGATGATGCTTATGCCTTTAAGGCATAAATATGCTAAACGGCACGGTCGATGGTCGACGGTACGACGGTCGAGAGGACCGGTAAATGGGCCGGTAGACGGACTGAGCCGTAACAAGTTATGCTATGATAGGTATGCCATGAATGGCTTATGAATGATGAAGCATGAAAGTATTTTACTTTATGTATGAGCTTGTACCAGACCGAAGTATGGGTCCAAGGGATGGGCACCTTAAGAACGCCCCGGTTTTGGACTACCGACTATGTTGTCCACGGTTCTGGCACTACCGTAGCTGTGCAACAGGGATGGGCACCTTAAGAACGCCTCGGTTCGGGGACTACCGACTATGCTGTCCTTACCCTAGTAGGTCGAGGCTAGCTACCTCGTATTTACTTAGGGATGCGCGCTTATGATGTATGTATGTGGTATAAGCCAGGGCCCAATGTTAAGATGATGATGTTTAAGCATTTTCAAAGTACGTTTTAAAAGTTAAGCATCCGTATGTAAATGCATTCCACCCATGCATTCATACATGATATGCATCATGTTAAGATAATGATGTCTTATACTTATGCTTTACGATAAAAGGTATGCATGAATGATCTATGCCAGGATTATGTTAAGAAGGTGTTCATATGATATGATAGAAGATATGCCTATGTTTATGCCATATAGGTTGAGTTTTGTTACGTGATGCTATGCCATGTATTATGTCATGCTACTACGTTTAAGTTTATACCATGTCATATGCCATGCTATGAAAGATTATTATGTTATGTTATGCCATGTTTCATGCTATGCTTAGAATGTTAGTATGATTATGTTCATGCCATGTCTCATGCTATGCTACGAATGTTCACTCATGTTTATGATCATGCCATGTCAAGGGTATGGTGAATATGATAATGTTTATGTGCTTATTATGGAATGACGAATGTTTTAGTGAGTAGGAAAGAGTCTTACTAAGCCTGTGTGCTTATAGTCTTCTTTCCTTATACCGCAGATCATGCAAGGGGATAACGAGGAAGCAGCAGGAGGGCCTGAAGTATGTGTGTGTTGGTGACTTGGCCCATGAAATCGAATGTGTTAACCGTTTATGCTAAGAACTTTATTTTGCTACCTATATGCCCGAATAGTGACTTATGGAACTTTATGATAAGATGTCCAGTATGATATGATATGAACCTTATGGTATGATGTTAAGCATGTTACGATATGATGTTAAGCATGATGTTCATGTGTTAAGTTCCATGTCATTATATTAGGGATGGTAGTAGGGGCATGTATATGTAAGGCTTAAGTTATTCCGCTGCAGTATGATGTTACATGCCTTAAGTATGTTAGCGTAACGCCGCTTTAGGGAAAAAAAAGCGGGCGTTACAGATGCCCCCTTGATGAGCTCATATGGTTCATCATGTTAAACCCTGCAAGTGGATTTATCTGACATGATGATGAGGTTGAGTGGTACTAGTCAAGGAGCCAGAAGTCGATTAATTAAAATTGTCAGTAATTTAAATTAATCGATGGGCATTCGATATCTTAAGCACGGGGGGATGGATGACTCATAATAGGTGGAGTCCATATGATAATATGGGGGTTGGTGAGGAAGTTCAATGGAGATCCTTTAGTGGAATGAATCATCATTAATGGGTTGGTTTTAGATCCATTAATGGGCCAAGACCCAACTCCTCCTCTTGGTCCCTACCTTAGCCCTATATATACCCCACGAGATCAAGAAACCAAGGCTTAATCATCCAATTAATCAAACCCAAGGCCTCTCTCCACTCCTCTCTCTCTTCTCTCTCCTAGGGCAACCGGCCGGCGGTAGAGAGGAGTTCCACCTCTTCTCTTCTTTTCCCTCTTTTATTGTTCACCTTTGGTGCTCGGCGAACACAGGGACAAGGAAGAGGGTCCTCTTCCTTCTGTGGCTCGGCAAGAAGAATGAGGGAGGGTGGTCGGGCGGCTTGGAGAAGTGGAAGAACCCCTTGTGGCTGGCGGCTCCTCAAGCTTGGAGGAGGAGGTAAGATTGGCCGGATTTGGGTTGGAGAGAAGGTTGTTTCTCTCCTTCTCCCTCTTCTTCATCTTCCTCTCAAGGTGCTCTTTGTGGCCGGTGATATTGGGTGGCTTTTAGTTGCCGGTGGCACAAGGAAGAAGGAGAGGAAGTGGGCCGGCGCAACTCCATCAATTGGAGTTAGGGTTTTGGTTAGGTGGAGAAGAAGGTGATCTTTTGAAGCCCTTGGTGATCTTGGTTCTCGGTAGCTCGTCACCCACACGGTGTCCGGGAGGGAACGGACATAAGGTAGAAGGCTACAAGGTAATGAGAGGTATATTTCTCTCTCGGCTCTTGTTTCAAGTTCTATCATTTTATGTGTGATATGTGTTAATTAATTATTTTGATTATTTGATGATCATAGATAATAATTAATTAATTGGACCCCGATAATAATCACAAATATTGGAGATCGACTCATCGTATTTTCCGCGGTTGTTTGGTAAGGAGAATTACATGGCTCGATCTTTGTGATTGACCAAGTTGTAATTCGTACCGAACGATACGGTGACGAGATGGTCGTTGGGAGACGGGTCTCTATTTGGATTAATTATTAATCCGTAGACATGGAGAGGTCTCTCAAGGATGACCAAGTATTCGCTAGGGAAACCCGCCAAGCCATACCCATCAATTGGTATCAGAGCTGAGATTTCCGGTTTTGTCTGTTTAGGATTGGTTAATTTGTGCACTTTTTCATATATTTTCTTTTGCTGGATGATATGTGGATGTGCATAGGCTAACTTTGTGTTGCAGACACTAGATTCCAACTTATCATGGTCAAATAATTGTTATGTGTGAATGGTTGTGTAATTTTTGTAATTAATTAAATCTCGGGGTTGACGAGGCTAGATAGTATTTAATTTTTGTAATTAAATACGGCTCGTGTTTAGCCGAGCTTTTTGTTTACTTTCGATCTAGATTTTATGTACACTCCTTCGTGGAGTATTGGATCGATGAATGTAAACAATTATCTAGTCATCTTGGCTCGGAGATCCCTTCAAGGTGGCTTGCGCATGGTGTAGGGAGGAGCGGACGAGATGACGACACGACTGGAGGCGCATTGGAGACCAAGGCCATGAAAGTTGAAAAATCTAGGATTTTTGTATTTCATTTTGTTGGTTTATGTGCTTGTCGTGTGTGTGCATATAAAATTCCTCGAAACTAAATAACTAAGTGAGAGAGGGACCCTAAGGGTCCCGTGGCCTCCATTTCAATCCGATAAGTGATGCGAACAAGCCCGTGCGTCAGCTCTGAGTGCCTTCCTCCATAACGGATAGACTTGTTCTACGGATCACTGGGTCGGAATGATTATAGAAAATTATTAAAGAGTGTGTGTACTTCCCAACAGAAGACACATAATCGGAAATAATTTTCTTAGTGTCGTGTAATGGTAATCACTTAGATACAAATATTAGTATCCTTCCCAACGGAGCCACTGCTACTATTTGTAAGGCCGAAGTGAACCAACTATTAATCTTATTTGTCAAAAAGTTAGGTTGACAAGATAGTAAGATTAATGGGTAAAACTTCATCTAACGAATGTAGAGTTCGTATACGTCCACACAAACATGGCATGCGAATTCTCGGTGTTTGAGGTGTTGGTTGATTTCAAAAATTTATTGTTTGAGGAATCAATTCATTTTAGAAATCTAAAGTTGTGCTTGTTGTGATTCTTAGGATTTTCAAAATGGCCTTTAACCCTCTAGCGACCATACTTAATGAAAATAAGTTTACTGGCCCAAACTATATAGACTGAAAAAGGAACCTAGGCATTGTCCTTACTACTGAAGAGTACAAATATGTGCTCTTTGAGGAATGTCCTGAAAGGCTTAGTGAGAACTCTAGTGAAGAGCAAAGGGAGGGCTTTAAAAAGTGGGTCAAGGCAGAAGAGATGGTGCGGTGCTACATTCTGGCATCTATGTCGAATGTATTACAACATCAGCATCAGGTCATGCCCACTGCTTATTCAATGATGCTAAACCTCAAGGAGCTCTTTGGGCACCAGGGTCGGGCCGCTAGGCAGGTTGTGATGAAGAACCTAATGATGACTACTATGGTCGAAGGGACACCTATTAGGGATCATGTCCTGAAAATGATGGCTCACCTCAATGAGATTGAGGTACTAGGAGCACAAATCGATGGGGAAACCCATGTCGATATTATACTCCAATCTCTGCCTAGGAGTTTTGAGCAGTTTTGGCTCAACTATAACATGAACAAGAATGAGTATACGTTGGGGGAACTGTTAAGAGAACTCCAGGCGGGAGAGGGGCTCTTTCGTCAGAGTTCACAGGCCTTAGTGACTCAGAAGGTTTCTACTTCCATGCCGAAAGGCAGGAAGAAGAAGAAATAAGGTGGGTACAAGAAGGCGGCTGGATCGCAGGAACCACGGACTGGCGTGAAGAAGCCGAGAGGCAAATGCTTCATGTGTAAGCAAATTGGGCACAGGAAGGCGAACTGTCCCCGTCGTCAAGACAAAGGTATTTATTCGTGCTTATTCGTTTAATCATGTTTAGCAGTGCTATCTACCGTTACCTGGTGCGTAGATACGGGAGCCACTAATCATGTCTGCAATACTTTGCAGGGGTTCCAGGAAACCCGACGGCAAGCTGATGGGGAAATTGTCATCTACATGGGCAATGCTACGAAGGTGACAGCAATTACAGTGGGAGACTTTTATTTATCTTTTGAGAGAAATAAAGTGTTGGTTTTGAGAGATTGCTTATAAACTCTTTTAGAAAGAACTTAATTTCGGTTTCTAAATTAATAAAGGATGGATATTCTATTGCTTTTAATAACAGAGTTGTTGTAAAGAGAAATAGAGAGATAATCTATTCGGGTACTATGGTTGGCAATCTATATACTCTAAAACCAAAAGCTCCCACGATGCAAATAGAGGTCAATAGCTCATCATTTAACCTAAATAAGAGAAAGGAGCCTTCTAAAATGAATCAGTCATATCTTTGGCACCTTGGCTTGTCACATTAACCTTGTTAGGATCGTGACCATCAAGCTTGAGAGGGGGGGGGGGGGTGAATAGCTTGTTTTCAATTTTTCTTCCTACAAAGTTAGTGTGCAAGTGGAATAAACAAAAACTAAAACTAAAACTAAGAGGAATAGACCGATTTACGTGGTTCGGAGATAAGACTCCTACTCTACGGCTGTCCGAAAGGTGGATGATCTCAATCCTTCGGTGGATGATTACTCGAAGCACCTCTGACAAGCTCTCGTAGCTCCTTGTGGGTAGAGAAACCTCACCACAAACCTTGTACACAATCTGAGCAATACATGCTACTAACAAGCGTTACCCAAGCAAGTTTCGCCAAGGAGAAAAGGCCTTAAACGAGCTCTCTTAAATAGTGCTCGAGGCTGAAAGTTACCGTTACCAGTCAACTGCCCCAGGGCCAGTCGACTGACCTCACTCGAATTTGAATTTCACAGCATGACCTTTCGAATTTTGGCCACACCAGTCGAATGCCCTAGGGGTAGTCGACTGGTCCTTCCCTAAGCCTAGGGTGACCCTTCTTGATTGCATTTCTCTACGCACTCGAACCCTCCCGGCTTAGTTCCCGAGTACAATCCTTCAACACTCAGACCCTCACGACCTGGTTGACTCTTCATTCAGCAGCCTCGATCTGTTGCCTTCACGCCCTCTTCGTCATCGGCTCCCGTCTCTCAGATGCGCACACAAGCCCTCGGCTTGCCTCCATGCCATCCTTCACGCATGCCTTAAAGTCCGCGTCCCTCGGCTCATCGTCCCTGCTCCAGCCATGGCCCCTCAGATGCACACACAAGCCAACGGCTTGCCTCTGTGCCACCCTTCACCATACCTGAAGACATCCAACCAAGTCTATGTGTACCTGCAAACCTGCATACTCACATACACATATTAGATCAACATGAAACCCTAACATAACCATATTGATATACACATCAACACCCATAATCCTCCCGATCATACTCGGGTAGATTTCCCCAATAATCTCTCACTTTTTGATGTGTGGTAATATGTTTAAGTTAGGTACAACAACAACAATAGCAATAGCAATTGAAAATTAAAAGCATTGCACATTAAGAGACATACCCATGTAGTCCCCCTTAACTTATGCCCTCCACATAATTTTTAATTCTTTACTTACAACACCAAGTTCTCCCACGTCAAGTTAAACCTATCTTAACACCTCAAATTCTTCCCCTTTGACACCATCAAAAAGATTGCCCCAAGCAATCCTACCCCTAGTGTCAATGTGAACCCATTTTACTTCTGAAAAACCCTCAGAAATCACAAACCAAAAAGATCAATCGACTGATCCAACATCAGTCAACTGGTACCCTCGTTTCGCAAACTTACAGAAATATCAGTCGACTGATACAGTCCATTTCTGAAATTTCCAGCCGAATTTCAGAAATCCCTAGAAAATTCCACAAAATTCAGAAAAATATAAAACTTTGCAATCATATTTGTTAGGATATAATCTATGACTTTTTACCAAAGGGCGCACCTGAGAATTGGTATTTACCAAAAGGTGTACCATGGTTTCATTTTTACCAAAGGGCGCAGTGATTTTAGTGATCTTCCTCTTGTACCCCTCTCGCTAACAAATGCTAAATCTCTTTCTTAGTTAGAATTCCGAGGCATCTAAACCAACTATTTTTTTTACTTTTCAATTTAAAATAATATATTCCGCGAGTCGGCTACAAAAGCGTAAGGTAGACCTTATCACAGCACATAATTTCAGGCCCAGCTGGGCCTGGAATCTTTTGATTTCAGGCCTAACTTGACTAATTGGAACTTGACTAGTACTAATTGGTATGTCTCGGTTGGTAGCTAATTACAAGAAATATTAAAGTCACTAAACAAAAAAAATACCCAAATTGCTCCCTGCTTTCTTCTCAAAAAAAAGGTTGCCTGCTTTCTTTTCTGTAATACACAAATTGCATGAACCTGCCTCTCTAGATTTCGGATGTCTATTTGCTACTAACACATTGAATTAAATTTTTAATGATTTTGTAATATTATGTTAATCTCATTTGATTATTTAGAAGAAAGTAGGGAGCAAAAGCAGGGAGAAAAAGTTGGGCCTGAAATCAAAAAAAAAAGTAGGGCCTGAAATCATTTGATTTCAGGCCCAGTGTAGGTCTGATATTTTTGATTTCTGGCCCACATTGGGCCTGAGATTAGATGACTTCAGGCTCGATGTGGACTCAAATTTTTTTCCATTTTAAAAATATTTTTTATAATATTTAATCATGATTTTTAAATTAATTATTTATAGGGTAATTTTAATATAATTCTACAAGTTATGGCAAAATCCACTCATTTTATTGGAATACTCAGGTATGATCAAAACATGCTTACAATTATTTAAACTTGAAATAAGAAGGTTCCATCTGAATATTACCTAAATACACAATGCATAGCAAAATTGGGTTCCTTGTAGACCATCAACTCATATTTTCAGAATTTGTTACAATAGGACTTTTGTAGGTCCATCAGTGGATTTTGGTGGAAACCCACTGATGGATCTAGGATATTTGAATTTCTCAATACTCAATATCACTAGTTAGGGTTGAGCTAGGAGATGGTATTTGTGGTGTCTAAACTTAGTCCTAATGAATATTAATTATGTTCTCATAACGTATCAGTTGGCACAGAACAATGCAACAATAATGCAGAATCATAATTTGTTTTAGTAAATCATCCTTATCTCATTAATTTTGTTGATAAATATATTTTATTATCTATTTTAATTATTTTTATATTTATAAATTTTATTTATATTTGAATTATATTCATTTATTATATTTTTACTCTATAAATGGTATGTATTTATTAATATTATATATTTTTTCATTCTTTATAATTCCTTATAAATAAAATTTATAAATGTAAAAAATAATTATGATAGATAATAAAATATATTGATGAGCATAATTAAAGATATAAGTCTGATTTACTAAAATAAGCTATGATTCTACATTGTTGCTGTGTCGTTCTGTGCCAACTAATACGGTATGAGAACATAATTAATATTCATTAGGACTAAGTTTAGACACCACAAATACCATTTCCTAGATCAACTCTAACTAGTGATATCGAGATAGAGAAATTCAAATGCCCTAGGTCCATAAGTGAGTTTCCACTGAAACCCACTAATGGACCTACAAATGTCCTAGTGCAACAAATTCTGAAAATATGAGTTGATGGTCTGCAAGGAATCCAATTTTGCTATGCATTGTGTATTTAGGTAATATCTAGATGGAACCTTTTTATTTCAAGTTTAAACAAATGTAAGCATGTTTTGATCATACCTGAGTATTTCAATAAAATGAGAGGATTTTGCCATAACTTGTAGAATTATATAAAAGATTACCTTATAAATAATTAATTTAAAAATCATGATTAAATATTATAAAAATATTTTTAAAATGAAAAAAAATTTGAGTCAACATCGGACCTGAAGTCATCTAATTTCAGGCCCAACATGGGTCTGAAATCAAAAATTTCAGGCCCACACTGGGCCTGAAATCAAAAGATTTCAGGTCCTGCTTTTTTTTTTATTTCAGACCCTACTTTTGCTCCCTGCTTTTGCTCCCTACTTTCTTCTAAATAATCAAACAAGATTAACATAATATTACAAAAAATTTAAAAATTAAATTCAATGTGTTAGTAGCGAGCAGACATTCGAAAACTAGAGAGGCAGGTGTCGATATGGCTTGGCGGTTTCCAAGACAACCATGGGGTCGTATCTAAGTGACCTCTCTATGGCTATGGATTAAAAATTTAATCCGAATAGAGACCCATCCCTCTAACAACCTACTCGTCGTCGTATTAATTAATCCAAGTTACAACTTAGCCAAAACCAAGGTTAAGGCCTTGTAACTCTCCGGATTAATTAACTGCGAAAAAGATGATGATTTGGAACGTCGGTTTTTGTGTTTATCTTCGGGGTCGTGTTAATTAATTATTATCTATGATAGCAAATCAAAATAACCAACTAACATGAATGAAATGACGAGACAAAGCAAGATGGCACAATTGAAACATAACATAATAAAACTGGAGCTCGGGAGAATTATACCTCGTCGTTTACCTCGCAGTCTTCTACCTTATGACCCTCCCCTCCTGGATGTCATGTGGGCGACGGTCTACCAAGTCACGGAGTCACCAAGGCACTTGAATCATTCCTTCCTTTCTTCCTTACCTTGCACCAAGATACCAAACCCTAGGGTTGGCTCACCGCCGACAGCCCATCAAGGAGGAAGTGATGAAGCCAAGAAGATGAGTTCCTCTTCTTCACCACAGCCCGTGCCAACCTCTCTATCATATTCCTTACTCACGACCAATGATCCATAAGGAAGAGGAGCTCTCGGGACCTCCCTTTTCCGGCGACAAACACCAAAAGGGAGGAGCCACTCTCGCCGGCGCACCCACCCTCTTCCTCCCTTGCTTCTGCACGCCACAATCAAGGAAGAAGACTCCTCCATGTCCTGTGTATGTTAGCAGCAGAAGAGGAAGAGGAGGACAGCAAGAAAGAAGGAGAAGGGAGGCCTCCCTTCTCTGTTGAGGCAATCTGTGGTCCGAAGTGACCAAGTGTTTTGATGTTTGGGCAAAGGGTTTAAGTTAGGTTTACCCTTGTGATCTCATATGTGTATGTTGAGTGTGCAGGTTGTACAGGTTACACATATGGACTTGACTGGATGACCTCAGTACGGTGAAGGATGGCATGGAGGCAAGCTGGAGGCTTGCGTGCGCATCTGAGGGACCTTGGAGAGCAAGGGCGATGAGTTGATGGGCGCGGACTTTGAGGCATGCGTGAAGGATGGTATGGAGGCAAGCTGGAGGCTTGCGTGCATCCGAGGGATGGGAGTCGAAGATGAAGAGGGCGCGAAGGCAATAGTCGAGGCTGCGGATGAGGAGTCAGTCGAGTCGTGAGGGTACGAGTGCTGTGTGAATGAACTCGAGAAGGGTTTCTGCTAGGGACCAGTCGACTGCCCTGGGAGCAGTCGATTGGTAGGTGACTGGTGAGTTGACTGAGAATTCGAACGTTGGGGTGTAACGGTCGAATTTCAGTGGCACTAGTCGACTGCCCTGAGAGCAATCGATTGGTGGCGAGGGATTCAGCCTGAGTCCTATTTAAAAAGGACCTCGTGGTTGCTGAGATTCTTGACGAAACTCGCTTGGGTAAAGTGAGTCAGTAGTCTTTTGTGCTCAGGTTCTCTAAAGGTGTTGTGGTGAGATTTCTCCACCCACAAGGAGCGACAGAGCTAGCCGGAGGTTATCCGGGGAGTGATCCACCGATGAATTCTTGGATTAGTCACCCGTTCGGGGTGGATACCAAGTAAATCAGGTTGTTAGCATTGTTCTTCATTGTTAGTTTTGTTTTATTATATATTCCGCTGTGCAACTAACCGTGTAGGATGAAAGGGGTTCGAAAATTACTATTTACCCCCCTCTCTCTAGCAAACACAATCGATCTATCAATTGGTATCAGAGCGAAGGACCGTTCTTGATTAGACTAATTGCCGAGGGAGCACACGCTAGAGGGAAAAGAATCATGGAAGACAAATTCGGAGATGATATCTACACTCCACCGCCTTATGACCATGAGGATTTCGCATATTGGAAGATAAGGATAGAGACATGGTTCGGGATGGAGTGGGACCTTCGAATTGCGCTTGAAGAGCCATATGAGATTCCAAAGGATAAGCACGGGAAGAGACTTAGGCTTAGGTATTGGAATCAGGAACAACAAGATGAAGCGAAAGCAAATGAAAAGGTAATTAGTATCTTAGTAAATCTTTTGCCTGACAACATTTTGAGTGATGTAGGAGCTTACCAAAATGCATCTGAATTATGGAGCAAATTTAATGAAATTCATAAGAGCCCTACACAAGCCCAAGTAGTAGAGTAGCCCAAAGAAGCAAGGTCAATAATCCAAGAAGACCAAGAGGAGGAAGAAGTGTCAACTTCATCAAGTGAAGGAGCACTAGAAAGTGAAAAATCATCAACTTCTTCAAGAGAAGAAGAGGAAGTATCAACGTCAAGTATTGAGGGGGAGGAGTGACCCTCAATCATACAAGAACAAGAAGAAGCCTCTACCTCCACCAAAGCATGGAAAATGGAACACATCACATGCTTTGGTTGCAACGAAAAAGGGCACTACAAGGACAAGTTCCCGAAAGGTAAAAAGGAGGTACACTCTAAACCTATTTCAATTAAATTAAATTCTAACATAAAGTGTAGGAGTGGAGAAACCCAAGAGAAGAAGAGGAGAATTCGATGCTTCACATGTGGTGAACTAGGGCACTACCACAACAAGTGTCCAAGGAAGATAGAGCTCAAGAAAATGGGACACTTGAGGAGATGGGAGAAAGAAGAAAGGAGGAAGCAAAGATCACAACAAGGAGGGACTACAAGGGTAAGGGAGGTACTTCCTAACCCTAGGTTAAAAAGTAATTCAATTTCAAGTTCTTCCTTGCATTTTAAAAATCATGTTAATTACCCATCCATGCATGCTAGTTTTAATGAAAATTGCTTAATGGTGCATAATTTTGGTTTTAAATATAAAGATAGGACTAAGGTTAACAAGATAGATCAAATCCCTAGGAAAGACATGCATCATGATCAACCCAAGACCTCTAGACCTAAGGATCATGTCACTAATCCCAAGAAGGGAAGGAATGTGCCTAGAAAAGAGGGTAGATCTAGAAATGTCCAAAGTGGACATATCGACTCAAAGGTTAGAAATTTGGAAAGGGAAAATCAAGCCTTGAGGGCAAGGCTTGACACATTAGAAAATGCCCTAGAAAGATTCACGGTTGGATCTAAGGGCTTAGACATGGTGTTGGGTAGCTTAAAACCCAACTATGATAGATCGGGTTTGAGTTACCGGTCTAGAGTCTCCAAGGTCAACAAAAAGAAATTTGCTGGGAAGGCATATGATCATGATAAGAAGGAGAAGTCCAAGGATGGCAAGGGAGTGTCATCAAAAGGGAAAGAAAGTGACTTAACCAAGGACAAAGTGTCCAAGGTTAAAAAGGTTAGATTTGTAGGCCAAGAATCACCGGGGACTCACCGGTGTGGTCTAGTATGGGTTAAGTCACCTAGGGAGGTGGCTAGGACTCAGAGCTCAAGGGGAAGCTCTAGGAGCCTTTGGGGTCCATGGTAAATGGATCTCGGGAAATTTTCTCCTAGGAAATTAGGTAAAATGTGCCAAAAAGAGTTGGAAGACATGGGTAAGTCTTAATCCTAAGTTTTGGCACATTAAATGGAGTTTTGGGGAGAAAAAGATGAAAATAAGGTTATATTGGGTAAAAATTAGGTTTTGATGTGGGAACACCATATAACTCAATGATAGAAATATATCATGGTCAGAAATGAGAAAATACATCAAGAAGAAGCCTAAATTAGAACTTTTGGAGGAGTTAAAATGATACAATTTAGGTAGAGTTGGATTTCATGCCAATCTTGGGATATGGAGTACATTTATTTGGAAACATAATTTTCCCAAGTAGATATAGACTTCACAAATCTCCCCACAAAATTTTAGATTTTTTAGAGATTTGTAGGATTATTTAGGCATTACTGAAATTCGACTGAAAAACTTGAAATTCAGGTATCAGTCGACTGCACGACTGGTCTCAACCCAGAAACATTCTGTGAGTTTTGGGAGTCGACTGCCCCAGGAGAAGTCGACTGATTCATCAGGATTAAAGAAAAATGGCTATTGGATGATAGAATATAATGTCTAAATTAAGATCATTGATTATATTCCTTGAACAAGGGCTTGTCTCATGGTTTATTGGTGATTGTATGAAATGAGACTATATGGATATAATGAATAATTCAAGGAAGATTGATAAGTTTCCCTGGGTATCTATAATTTAGAGGTAAAAAGGAAAAATTGAGGACAATTTCATGTGTCGAATTATGATGGGTAGCCTTGATAAACACATAGAATTAGAGATACATTTGAAAATTGATACAAAATGCCAATCTTTTGAGGAGATTAGGAGTTGTACCAAAAGTCAAGCTCATTTGTGGTTTAGTAGCTGACTTGGGTCCAAATGATGAGAAACAAGTGTATGGGGGTTTAGTACACTATGTTTAGGACCATTAGGGAATAAAAGAACCAATAATTGGGATATTGTTGGGTTCTTTTTGATGTTAGGCAAAGGGAGAGAAGTTTGGGTATAAGTTGGGAAACCAAACTTACCTTTGCAAGAAACCCTAGGTTTAGGGGGAGCTGAGTTTGAGGGGAAGCATGGTTGCTCCATTCTTGGCATAAGGGGAACCTTGGAGGGGTTCTTAAAAAGCCTTTGTAAGCCCAATGTTGGGGGAGCTTGTAACGACCCGGAATATTCTCTTAATATTTTCTTTAAAATATTAAGCATGTCTAGATAATTTTTCGAACGATCTAGAAATATCAGTACGAACCTTAGCCTAGAAACCCAAGGTTGTCTCATTTAAATTGAGAGAAACTAAGTACTAAGGGGCCTTATAGGGGCTTCTAGTGCCATTATCATGGGTGGTTTTAAGTAGAATTTAATATAAAAATAGATGGATTGTAATGAAAAATATTAACATAATTATAGGGGAATTTTTAAGGAATTTTCGAAAATAATAGGAAATAAATTAAAAAAGAAAATAGAAAATTAGTGGATGCACCAAGGATTGAACCTTGGACCTAGTCTACAACCATGCATGCACTAACCAATTCACCTAACAAGGCAGTGCTATGAGGGAATGAAGTGGATATTAGTTAAGGTGTAGGAAATGAAGAGTCATTAAGGGAAGAGGCACCATGACTCTTCATTTACCCCTTTTCAAAATGATATAAATAGGGAAAGGAAGTTACAACTTCCCTCTCTTCTTCATTCCTTCTTCCTCCTTGCTTTGGCTGAAAATTCAAGGTGCTCTCCCCCTTGAGAAAAGTTCCACCAAGGACTCTATTTGGAAGATCTAAGGCCCACCCTACAAGGATACAAGGACTAAGGAGAATTTAGAGAAAAGGAGGTTCTCTTGTTATCTTTTATCCAAAGTTGTAAGCAAGATCAAGGAAGGTAAATCCCTCTCACCTGTGGTATGATAGGTTTCAAAGTTATATGTCATGATCTAAGTCTTATTGGCATGATATGTTGGGAAAGAAAAAAAAGGAAAACCCATGGAAAGGGCATGAAGGTTTCGGCCAAGACACATCTTGGGCTAGAAATCATGTTAAAGACTTGATTTATATTTGCAAATGGTTACATATGATAGGTGAAGTATAAAAGCATGATGTTTGAAGTTTTAGGGCACCCTAAGAACCCCTTAGGGTTTCGGCCACTTTCAAGATTAGACATAGGTTTAATTTTCAATTCTCCAAGCATGCTTAGTATGTCTTATTATGATATAGTATGGATGAAAGTAGTGATTTGTATAAATTTTCTATGAGTTTATTACTCTTATAGGTTTCGGCCAAGTCCTGGACTAGGGCTAAGGCTTAATGTTAAATCCAATCAAGGGCTAAATTGGTCTTCCATGGTATGATATGCAAGGTATAGGATGTTAATCTTAACCTAGGAAAATTTTCTATGAATTTAGACCTCCTTCAAGTTTCGGCCAAGACCCCTAACTTAGGGTTTGGTTTGGGTTTGGGTCTCAAGAATGTATGTTATAAGTTACCATGATGCTAGTGCATTTTTAAGCATGATGTAAGGGCCTCCATGTGACTAAAATCCTAGTTTATGTGTTATATAACATGACTTTGTATGGTTGATGTTAGGTTATGTTTTAATCATGAATATTTAGATCATATGCCATGAATACATGTAATTGATGTAGAAGTAGGTTATGATAAATATGATGATGCATGAATATTGATAAATGCTTATAATGGATTTATGAATCATGATGATATATATATACATGTTTTATGATGAATGCTATGAACCCTAGTAGTAGGTGTTAGGTTTATATGTAGCTTATCATCCATGTCTTATGATGAATACTAGGATTATGTACGCTAGATGAAATGTATCATGTATGAGGTGTATGTTTAGTATGTATCATGATTGTGCAAGCTTGATGAACCCGGATAAGGTTATGACTAGAACCATGATTATGCATGTATGTCCTATTATGTGAATAAAGAATGATAAGTATGAATGAAGTTGATGGTTATGCCTTAAGTATGTATGATAAGTATGAATGATAAGTATGAATGATGAAGGCATAACGATGATATGAAATAAGTATGAATGACAAGTATGAATGATGAAGCATGCATGTTTATTTTTATGTATAAGGCTTGTACCGGACCGAAGTAAGGGTCCAAGGGATGGGTACCTTAAGAACGCCCCGGTTCTGGACTACCGACTATGCTATCCACGGTTCTGGCACTACCGAAGTTGTGCAACAAGGATGGGCACCTTAAGAACGCTCGGTTCTAGGACTACTGACTATGCTGTCCTTACCCTAGTAGGTTGAGGCTAGCTACCTCATATTTACTTAGGGATGCGCGCTTATGATGTATGTATGTGGTACAAGCCAGGGACCCCAATGAAGTTATGTTTATGTTAAGCATTTAATAGTATGATTTCAAAACTAAGCATCATATGTAGTAAATGCATTAGACTCATTCATACATCCATATTATGCATCGCGCCAAGGTAAGTATATTTTATGTTGTGTTTATGCTCATATTTTATGTCATGTATAAGTATGCCTTATGTTCATGTATGCTAGGAATTATGTCATGTATAAGTATGCCTTATGTTCATGTATGCTAAGAATTATGTCATGTATAAGTATGCATTATGTTCATGTATGCTAGGAATTATGTTATGTATGAGTATGCATTATGTTCATGTATGCTAAGAATTATGCCATGTATAAGTATGTTTCACGTTCATGTAGGCATGCTTTATGTCATGTATACGTTGCTTGATATATTAAGTCATGTTCATGTATGTTCATTTATGCCAAGTATGACTATGCTTATGTTTATGCTCGAAGTTATGTTATGTCAGATGTTTGATATGTTTCTGTTGAAACAACGTATGGTTTTAGTGAGTAGGAAAGGAGTTTTACTAAGCCTATGTGCTTATAGTTTTATTTTCCTTGTACCGCAGATCAACCAAGAAGCTATTAAGGGAAGCCGCAGGGGAGGCAGAAGCATGTGTGTGTGTGGCAGTGACTTGGCAAAAGATTTTATATTCATACATAATGCATGTCATGGGTGTGGGAATGTTCTTAAATTTTATGCTATGTTTTATGGTTATGACTAATGGGTGACTTAAGACTCATGATGCTACATTTATGGATAAGTATATGCTACCTATGAAATGATGAATAAGTTATGGAACGGTTAAGTTATAATGCTATGCATATGAGTTTATGAATGATAAGTTTAGGCACGTATAGATATTTCATGTATTAGTTGTATGGTTAAGAGCATGTTTAGAAAAAAAATGATGATTCCGCTGCATTAAGATATTGTTTAAGTACATGTATGTTTAGCGTAACGCCACCTCTCTCGCCACACCACGAGGTGTGGGAAAAAGGTGGGCGTTACAGGTTGGTATCAGAGTCTTTGCCATCTCACTACACACACATCAAGCCTCCTTCCTGTCGCTTCCAAGTAAGTACCTTTCGGTATATTTTATGATAGTAAGCACTCTTATGATATGTTATGTTTCTAGAGTATGCAAGTATGAATGGTGTCTTAAGATAGATAATGACAAGTAATTGTAAGATAGGTGAACATGAACGATACTTCCTCTTATACATATATATATATATTAATTTAATAATTTAGAATTTAATATGGGGTAGGTATAATAATAACTCATATGATCCATGCTTGCCTTTATGAAGGAAAGCATGGCTAGAAGACAGAGTAACAGACTCAACGAGACTGCTCCTTCGCCTGAGCTAATGCAATTAGTGACTCAACTTCAGCGTCAAGTCACTGAGCAGCAGCAAACTATTAATACCCTGATGAAGCAACAAGAAAACTCTACAACTCCACCGGCGAACCAGAATGCTATACCCGTTGCGCCTACGGTTATACAAACCCCTCCGTCAGGTTTGTCCACTGTAGCCCGACAAGAGGCTTATTTGATCCAGTGGCTGAGGATGAAGCCGGAAAATTTCTCGGGGGTCGGTGAACCATGGGACGCTCAAGCGTGGTTCAAGACCGTAGAGAGTACAATGGAACTGCTGGATTGGCCTGAACAAGAAAAGATCAAATGTGCGTCATTCTGCCTTTCTGGAGATGCCAGAATGTGGTGGGAAAGGGTCAAGGCCAAGAGACTGGTGAATCAGATGACGTGGGCAGATTTCGAGTCGGAATTCTTCGAGGAATTCTTCAACATGCGGGTCACCAATAAACACTACGATGAGTTCACGGAATTTCGACAAGGCAACCTCTCAGTCAACGAAGCCATGAAGAAATTTAATCGCATGGCTCGCTTATGCCCTGAGCTGGTTCGCACTGAGAAGGAGAGGGTTCGGCTTATGTTAAAGATGTTGTGGCCCGAAATAGCTCTGAACGTGGTCGGTGGAGTTAACAGACCGCAGACTGCAGAGGAGCTGTTCAGTAGTGCCCTACTCACCGAACATTACCTGAACAATATCAGTCAACAAGGGAAGGCAGTAAATGAAAGGGGTCAGAAACCTCAGAGTACCAACGCGAATTGGAAAGGAAACCAGACTGGTAAACGACAGCCATGGAACAACCCCCAAGGGGGCCCAGCAAATAAGCAGTCCCGGTTTCCCCTGTGTGCTACATGCGGGAAAATGCACCCCGGGGAATGCCGTAAAGGTACGAACCGGTGCTTCATCTGCGGAGTAGAAGGGCACATGGCCTCGTACTGTCCTACCAAGAATCCGGCACATTCCCAACAGCTTGTGCAGTACCAGGGTGCACCCGCGAAGCTGCATTATATACAAGCGGAGCCGGAGAGTATCCTGATGAACCAGGAGGGATTGGAGGCCCCATCAACTATGGCGGATGCCAGGGTTTTCTCTATCACTAAGGAAGATGCTGCGAATGCTTCAACGGTTGTCACAGGTCAGATACTTATTTACAGTCAGTATGCTACTGCATTATTTGATACTGGGGCAACGCACTCGTTCATCTCTACATGCTACATTAAGAAGATAGATATGTCTCCACAAGTTTTAGATTGCAAGTTCTTAACAACCCTGCCTTCGGGAAAAATAATGACATCCACTCACATATTGCGTGCGGTGCCAGTCGGAATTGCGGAAAGAGAACTCTACTGCGATCTGATAGTACTTGACATGCAGGACTACGATGTTATAATGGGAATGGATTTTCTGAGTAAATATGGGGCTTCTGTTGAGTGCCGTAAACGAAGGGTGGTTTTCCAACCCGAAGCAGATTTCACATTTGAATTTATCGAGGAGCCAAGGAAAAGGACTCAGAAATTCTTATCGACTCTCAAGGCAAGAAGGATGTTAGATAAGGGATATACTGGTTTTCTAGCACATGTGGTTGACGTAGGTCAAACGAGGGATCAGAAGTTGGAGAATGTCAGAGTGGTATGTGAGTACCCGGAGCTATTTTAAGTTCGAGGACGAACTTTCAAGAGGTATGGGGGATTGTAATGACCCGGAAAATTCTCTTAATATTTTCTTTAAAATATTAAGCATGTCTAGATAATTTTCCGAAGGATCTAGAAATATCAGTACGAACCTTAGCCTAGAAACCCAAGGTTGTCTCATTTAAATTGAGAGAAACTAAGTACTAAGGGGCCTTATAGGGGCTTCTAGTGCCATTATCGTGGGTGGCTTTAAGTAGAATTTAATATAAAAAATAGATGGATTGTAATGAAAAATATTAACATAATTATGGAGAAATTTTTAAGGAATTTTTGAAAATAATAGGAAATAAATTAAAAAGAAAATAGAAAATTAATGCATGTACCAAGGATTGAACCTTGGACCTAGTCTACAACCATGCATGCACTAACTAATTCACCTAGCAAGGGAGTGCTATGAGGGAATGAAGTGGATATTAGACAAGGTGTAGGAAATGAAGAGTCATCAAGGGAAGAGGCACCATGACTCTTCATTTACCCCTTTTCAAAATGATATAAATAGGGAAAGGAAGTTACAACTTCCCTCTCTTCTTCATTCCTTCTTCCTCCTTGCTTTGGCTGAAAATTCAAGGTACTCTCCCACTTGAGAAGAGTTCCACCAAGGACTCTATTTGGAAGATCTAAGGCCCCCCCCCTACAAGGATACAAGGACTAAGGAGAATTTAGAGACAAGGAGGTTCTCTTGTTATCTTTTATCCAAAGTTGTAAGCAAGATCAAGGAAGGTAAATCCCTCTCACCTGTGGTATGATAGCTTTCAAAGTATATGTCATGATCTAAGTCTTATTGGCATGATATGTTGGGAAAGAAAAAAAAGGAAAACCCATGGAAAGGGCATGAAGGTTTCGGCCAAGACACATCTTGGGCTAGAAATCATGTTAAAGACTTGATTTATATTTGCAAATGGTTACATATGATAGGTGAAGTATAAAAGCATGATGTTTGAAGTTTTAGGGCACCCTAAGAACCCCTTAGGGTTCCGGCCACTTTCAAGATTAGACATAGGTTTAATTTTCAATTCTCCAAGCATGCTTAGTATGTCTTATTATGATATAGTATGGATGAAAGTAGTGATTTGTATAAATTTTCTGTAACGCCCGCCCTTCTCACACTAGGGCGGGTTACGCGAACATAATTTTCATTTTAGCGGAAGCGTTTTGAAACTTGTAACTTGAACATGATATATGTATAATCTTGTACTTGAACATGTAAGCATGAAACCTTTTAAACATCTTAGACATTGAGGAGAGCATACTAGGTACCTTTACATTCTTACTTGCATAATAGAAGCATGCCACATAGCCATTTCTTAAGACAGAGTAGTAAGTATGAGGAAGGATAACATAATACTAAAGTTCTTTAGCACGTCTAAACTAAGTACTTAGCATATGAGCGAGAGTGAGCATGAAATATCCATATGAGTCTAAATATCAGCAAGTAGCAACTTAGTAAGTATGATTCAACATTTAACATGCAATACTCAGCGTATGCATAACTAAACAAAACATGAATAGATCTTCTTCCACCATGCCACCACCACACACATCTTTGCCCCTCCTGCTGCTCCCTTTAGTTTATCCATTCCTTACCCTTTTCTGCAGTACAAGGGAAACATGGAAACTATAAGCATATAGCTTAGTAAGATCCCTTCCTACTCACAAAATCATACGTTCCATCAAGTAGAGAAAGCATCACGTCATAATAGTGCATAGCATTAAAAACACTTAACTTAACATAGCATAAGGGAGCATATGTACTTATCATAAGAAGCATACTTGAACTTAATATAATTCACCTTTATAGCATAATAGTCATATAGTCATGACAAAATGCGAATGCAAGATGCTCTTTTGAAAACATGCATAGGATGAGTTCATGCATATGTTTTTCTTAAAATCATACATATAGGTACTTAAACATACATCCATTATCATTTGGGGGATCCCGGCTTGTACCACATACATACATACATAATGCGCGCATCCCTAATTGGCCGAGGTAGCTAGTGTTGGGACCGGGTGCATGTCGACAAGGATACGAGTTCGTAAAATTTTAAATTTTTACGTGCAGCGGAAGAATTTGCATAAAATAATTTCCTAAATTATTTTAACTTCGTATCTAGTATGCAACCTTATGGTGTGTTGACATAATCATAAAATAAAACTTTGTGGAAAAGTAAACTAATTTACATTATACCTCTCGTAACTCGAAGTAAGGGACGAGATCCAACCATAGCGTCCCTTGGAAGCTCCGCCTCTATTCGCGTCCAAGCCGAGTTCTCTTCGGGATGACTTCGCAAAGTCATGATTTTTGTGCCGACGAGAACTACTAGATTCTCGGAAGGCACAACTAGAAGAATAAGAGAAAATAATGGAAAACTAACCAACGAAGTAACGGAATCGAATTCCGAGAAGAGAGGAGTCGCTATCCGCTTCTTCTTCTTCGTGTTCGGGTTCTCCTTCTTCTTCTTGAAGCTCACGGTCTCCACCACCTTGGATGTAGGTTGGGCGCTTGCCCTAGGGGAGCTAGGGTGGGCGCCGGCCCTAAGGGAAGAGAGGGAGAAGGAGGAGAGGAGAGATTAAGAGAGAGAGGGAGAGAATAATAAATCTCTTGATTGGAATTAAGGGCTAGCCTTTGGTTCCTTTATATAGTAGCAACTCCTTTGCTAAGTCTCCCTCTAAACCGAATTAACGGAATTAGTTATAAGAAATTTATCTTATAAATTTTCTTATTAATTATTCCGTTTAAACTGAGTCTTTATTATAAACTAATTTATAATAAAACTAATTCTTCTTCTTTTTAAATTATGGAATAAATTTTTATAAGAAATTTATAAACTTTCTTATTATGAAAAAATCAATTCATAATTGATTTTATAAAATTAAAATAAACCAATTCATGGATTATTTTAATCTTCCATAAAAGAATAAATTTCTATAAATTTTATTTATATAAATTTCTTTATACAAATTTATTTATCCATAATTTATAAAACAAATCGCACTAGATTTATTTTATTAATTAAACCAATTAAATTGGTTTTTCTCCCTTTAATGGCCGGCCAATACCAAGAGGGTGGACACCCTCTTTGGTCGGCCAAAACAACCCGAACCAGTCGTGAATTAAACCCATTTAATTCGCCCAAAAAGCCTTCAAAAGACTTAGCCATTTTTAGCTTCCATTGCGCCTCTGATTAACTCAGATTCGACTTATTTCTCTTGATCGGAAAATTTAATTTTCAACTCGTTTTAAATCCCTCGGATTACTCGTAGTGCGTGTGACTAAATAGGCTTTCGATTTATGTTGGTCGTCTATAATTAACCCATTAATTATAGAACGATCATGAGTGGCACCTAGTAATACATCATGATCCCCAATTAATCGAAAGATCAACGGTTTGACCTCAGAAGAAATTATTCTGAAACCCTTCAGCAGCTCTAATGAATCGTGCCCCATTCCTTTCACCACCTTATACCCACTTGGTTCAGGACACGGTCTATGGTGTCAGTCCCCACTAGGCTGACTACGTCACACCTAGCCCAAGTAGTGTCTTTCTCGTCCTTTGGATTTCTAATTACTCTCATGTATTTTAGAGACTCTCACTCTAAACATGATATACTCTGGCCAGAGGTTTCTGAGTAACAATCCGACGATAGGCCTGGGTATACATCTCCTCGCAAGGAGTGGTGAATCCTTTGTAGGTTGTTCAAACATCTTCGGGCACTTTGGCTTATACCCAACCATCTTGGGTCCACACCTCCTTGGAGATGCTTGCTTAAGATGTTAAAGTATAAGTCTCCATGACCAAGATAACTTGAACACCGCAAGTCAAAGGAACATCGCACTTAAGCTGCAGTAAGGACTTCATTGACATATCATTATAGATAACCATATGAAGTCTTACAGCTAGTCACTCCAATGAACTAGTTCCCTTAACTAGCATCCATGTTTATCTCCGGACATCCCAATGTCACCAGCCAGTGAGAATCAGCTAATTAGAGAATAACCCATGCTAGTCTCAACAGAATTGATAGTGTCCGTTTTTATCAATTCATCGACTAGGGATAATTTCAATACTTCACAATTGCACATTTTGAGATAATCACTAGTTGTGATCCCATCACAAATTCTCTTATGCTGTGAGTTGTATTGCGGACATTCAGTAGATGAGTTTATGATCCCAATCAAATACACAAAACATGTATACTCAAATAGTGAATTATCATTTATTAATATAAATGTTTACATCATAAGGGGATTGCCTTAGGACACTTCTCTCATATCACTAACAAACTCCCACTTGGCCTAATGCCAATCGCTACGGTACCCAATACCATAGGCTCTAACATGTCCCTCAAACTTGCTTTGAGGCAAGGCCTTAGTTAAAGGATCCGCTATATTCCTTTCAGTGGGAACTCTCTCAATTTGTATGTCATTCCTACTTATAATCTCTCTGATCAGATGATAGCGTCGAAGCACGTGTTTGGATCGCTGATGAGACCTTGGTTCCTTCGCTTGTGCAATAGCTCCATTGTTGTCGCAGTAAACCGGCACTGCTTCATCAATGGTTGGAACCACACCAAGTTCTGAGACAAACTTCTTGATCCAAACTGCTTCCTTTGCTGCTTCCGAAGCTGCGATATATTCCGCTTCCGTGGTAGAATCCGCTACGGTGTCTTGTTTGGAACCTTTCCAACTTACTGCGCCTCCATTCAAAGTAAATACGTATCCAGACTGAGATTTGGAGTCATCCTTATCTGTCTGAAAACTGGCATCTGTATACCCACGTATTATCAAATCTCCTTCTCCATATATTAGAAATACATCCTTAGTTCTTCTTAAGTACTTAAGGATTGTCTTAAAAGCCACTCAATGATCCATTCCTGGATCCGACTGGTATCTGCTTGTGACGCTCAAAGCATACGATACATCGGGCCTAGTACATAACATAGCATACATGATAGATCCTATCGCGGATGCATAGGGAATCTTATTCATGCAAATTCTCTCGTCTTCTGTGCGCGGACACATAGACTTTGAAAGGTTGATCCCATGCCTGATGGGAAGGTAACCTTTCTTGGATTCTGACATGCTAAACCTTTTTAGCACTCGGTCTATATATGTAGACTGCGAAAGACCAAGCAACCGTTTTGATCTATCTCTATAGATTCTAATCTCAAGGATGTAGGTTGCTTCTCCCAGGTCTTTTATGGAGAAAGTTTTGGACAACCAAATTTTAACTGTCTGTAAGACTGATATATCGTTTCCTATAAGTAAGATGTCGTCGACATATAATACTAGGAATATGACTGCACTCCCACTAACCTTCTTGTACACACAAGGTTCGTCAGGATTTTGTGAGAAATCAAACTCTTTGATTGCCTCATCAAAACGGATATTCCAGCTCCTAGATGCTTGCTTCAGTCCATATATGGATCGTCGAAGCTTGCATACTTTGGTTTTATCAACCGATGTGAAACCTTCAGGTTGTATCATGTATACATCCTCAAGCAGGTTTCCATTAAGGAAAGCTGTTTTCACATCTATTTGCCATATCTCATAATCATAATGAGCTGCTATGGCTAGGAGCATCCGAATGGATTTAAGCATAGCTACTGGCGAATAGGTTTTGTCATAATCAATTCCTTGCTTCTGACGATATCCTTTTGCCACTAATCTAGCCTTAAAGGTAACAACATTACCTTCCATGTCAGTTTTCTTCTTGAAAACCCATTTGCACCCTATGGGTTTAATCCCTTCAGGTGGGTTAACCAAGTCCCATACTTGATTTTCGTACATGGAATCCATTTCCGACTTCATGGCTTCAAGCCATTTGTCCCTTTCTGAACTTTTCAGAACATCTTCATAACTAATAGGTTCGTCATCCCCAATGAGCAACACGTCGTTCGATTCACTTACGAGAAATCCGTATCTCTCTGGAATGTTGCGTATCCTATCAGACCTACGAAGAGGTGGTGTAGTTTTAGGTTCAACTGATAGCTCATCATTATGAATTATCGGTTGTGGGCCTAGACTCGGTGTCTCTATAATGTCTATTGGAGTTTCTTGAACTTCATCAAGTTCAATGCCACTCCCACTGTTTTCTTGTAAAAGAAATTCTTTTTCTAGAAATACAGCATGCCTTCAAACAAACACCTTTTGTTCCGAGGGATGATAGAATTGGTAACCCTTCGTTTCTTTAGGGTATCCAATAAATAGACATTTATCAGACTTAGCATCCAATTTGTCTGATACAACCCGCTTCACATAAGCAGGACAACCCCATATCTTAAGGTGAGTTAAGTGAGGTTTCTTACTATTCCAAATCTCATATGGAGTAGTAGAGACTACCTTGGTCGGGACTCTGTTTAGCAAGTAAACAGCTGTCTTAAGTGCATAGCCCCAAAAGGATTTTGGAAGAGTTGCATGATTCATCATAGACCTAACCATGTCCATCAAGGTTCGGTTGCGCCTCTCAGATACACCATTATGCTGTGGTGTATATGGCGGAGTCCATTGGGACAGTATCCCATTGTCCCTAAGATAATCTTGAAACTCTTGACTTAAGTATTCACCACCCCGATCGGATCGAAGTATTTTAATACTTTTGCCAAGTTGTTTCTCTACTTCATTTCTGAACTCTTTGAATTTCTCAAAAGCTTCAGATTTGTGTTTCATTAAGAACACATACCCGAATCGTGAGTGATCATCGATAAAGGTGATGAAGTAGCTATAGCCTCCTTGTGCTAGAGTTGACATTGGTCCACATACATCGGTATGTATATGACCAAGCAATTCTCCCACTGGATTATCTTTTCCGGAAAAGGGTAATTTGGTCATCTTGCCTTTTAAGCATGATTCGCATGTATCAAATGAACCGGGTTCAAATGATTCCAAAATTCCACATCGGTGTAATTCGGTCATGCGTTTCTTACTTACATGGCCAAGACGACAATGCCAAGTGTAGGAGTCTATTCGATTATCTATTCGAGCATGTTTGTTGCTAACTTTGATATTGAAATCGTCACTGGATAAATCTAACGTGTAGATGCCATTGCACAAAGTTCCATTCCCAAAAAGAACGCCATTTAAAGTTATGTAACAACAATTGTTACTAAAAGTTAAATGATAACCCTTTTCATTCAAGCATGAAACAGATACAATGTTCTTTATTAACGAAGGAACGAAATAACAATTATCCAATTCTAAGACACGTCCAGTGGGGGGCTTTAGCAAATATGTTCCAATGGCAACAGCAGCAATCTTTGCTCCGTTTCCAACTCGCAAATTCGCTTCTCCTTTGACGAGTCTTCTTCTATTCCTTAGCCCCAGTATGTCATTACATATATGTGAGCTACACCCAGTATCAAGTACCCAAGTGTTTGAGGAAATAGAGTGACATTCAATAACGAAGATACTTGAAGAGGATGGGGCATCAGATGCCTTCTCTTTCAAGGACTCAAGATAAATCTTGCAGTTTCTTCGCAAGTGACCCTCCTTGCCACAGTGATGGCAAGTGTCTTTTAGGGTATTTTCAGTCTTTTTGGCCCTTTTCTTCTTTCCCTTATTCTGTTCTTTGGCCTCCCTCTTAGAACCTTTCTTCGAGGAACCAACTAATAGTACCGCCTTTTGATCCGGCTTTTCAGAAGGCTCTACAGTCTTCAGCAGGTTGAGCAACTCAGGAATGGTGGTCTCTAGTTTGTTCATCCAATAGGTCATCACAAATTGTGAATAACTCTTGGGCAAACAACTCAGAATTAAGTCAATACTTAGTTCATGATCCATTGCAAAAACCGAGTGCGCTCAGTCGCTTAATGTACCCCAACATCTTTAACATAAACTGCGAGGCAGAAGTGCCTTCCTGCATCTTAGTGGTGAAGAGGAGTCTGGAGACTTCGAACCTTTCGGATCTCGCCTGCTCTTCAAACAACTCATGAAGATGGAAGATGATGGTATAAGCATCCATATGCTCATGCTGCTTTTGCAGCTCAGGTACCATAGAGGCTAGCATGATGCAACTCGCAAGTTCAGAATCGGTCACATGTTTCTGATAGGCCAACAATTGGTCTGGAGTTGCATTCTCTGGAGGATGGGTGGGAAGTTGATCTTCAAGGACATAAGCAAGCTTCTCCGCCTTGAGGACTATCCTTAGGTTTCGAAGCCAGTCCATGAAGTTTGGCCCAGTCAGTTTATTGGTGTCCAAAATGGAACGCAAGTTTAGGGAAGACATGATCGAGTGATTATCCTAGAAATATAAATTGAGATTATGTGAGAAGAATGATTAAAGAATGTATCATCATACATAAATTAAATCCTATTTATTTTACGAATTGAGTCACCCTTATTATCAATTCGGGAGATCGTAGGAACATCTCTAAATAGGTTGATATCCAACCATAGATAAGAACAACCATGACTGTGGCCATCAAGTTTTTTCTTAACTATGAAGGTAGGTAATTATACCGATTACACATCACAATATGTAACTATCACTTTATGCTATCAACTAATTGAATGTTTGCATAAATCATTGGGTTGTTAACTCATTAACAAGTATGTATCATTATACATAGCACCCAACTGTACCTCTCTTTACATCGACCTTGGCTGTGGCACAACAAATCGATGCTCCAAGCTTAAGGCTGACCCATTAATCAAGAAATAGTTTTAACATGGTTGGAGCTCATTTAACCGCTTAGTCAGGCTTGGATGTGTCCAACAACCAAAACTAATGATTGACCTCTGACTCGAACTATATTATTCATAAACTAATTCCATGGTTTGAACATGTTGAGGTTCAAGTCGGGCATGGATGTGTCCATCAACCCAATCGAGAAACAAAACTCCAGTTCTAACCATATTAATGGAAGGTGTTAGCCTTAATATTTTGTAAGGGGTTTTTGGGTCTCATCTTTTCTAAGCACATTCATGACATAGAATTATGTCATGACTAACGATTTCCTTAATAAAGTATGTATGTGACTTAATTTATCAAGTCTCATGAATTAAATTAGGAACCGGATTTCCTAATTATAATTTCATACTTTATTAAAGGAATTGTTTTGGGAAACAATTTCCTAAATTGTCATAATTAATTTCGGAAATAATATGTTCAAGACTTTGATTTCTCTAAATCAAATCTTATTAAATTAAGAGACAAATCCCTTAACTCAACTACATATTATTTTCATGAAAATCTTATTTAAGAATACTCTATAGGAAACCATTTTCCTAATTAATTTTGGAGACAACAATATGTAAGAGCATCACCTCTTCAACATATTTTATTTATGGATTTAATTAATTACAACAAATTATTTTCTAAGGGTGGCTCCCCGAGGCTCAGATACCCAAAGAAAATTTAATTTGTTGTAAATCCAATTGGACGGCTCCCCGAGGCTCAATCCAAATCAAACATGACAATTTCAATTAAAATTAGGAAATTAAATTACAACAACTAACTTTAAATTGGACGGCTCCCCGAGGCTCAATCCAAAATAAAGAATTTTGTTGTCAATTTAAAAACCAATTCAAATTTAATTGTCAATTAACTGTCCATGAATTTGTCTAGACTTTCTTAAAAGAAAGTGCCCAAAATTGCGAGATTTCATAAATTGGTTTTCAGAATAATTGTAAGTTTCTGGTACAAAGAAAACTTACATATTTCTAAAATTGAAAATTTCTAAAATAGAAAAATTTCCAAAATTGGAAAGTTTCCAAAGATGGGAAGTTTTCACAATTATTATAAAATTTCAGAAACTAGAAAATTTCAAACGTTTGCGAAATTTCATGAGGATTTTCAAATTTTGAAATTCCTAAATCTAAAATTTATTATAATTTGAAAGTTTCCATAATTGAAAATTTTTTCCGAAATTGAGATCATGACAAAGTTTTTCACAAAACAATTATATGATAATGTCGAACACTAACCGGCTCTGATACCACTATTGGGACCGGTGCATGTCGACAAGGATACGAGTTCGTAAAATTTTAAATTTTTACGTGCAGCGGAAGAGTTTGCATAAAATAATTTCCTAAATTATTTTA
>JAGFNQ010001752.1:0-42728 GCA_024364735.1 Boesenbergia rotunda
GAATTCGTGAACCTTTATGGACCAATTCAAGGGTCGCCTGGGCCTGGAGACGATTGTTTGGATTCCGCGAACTCACCAAACACTCAATAGAGAAGGGACCCAATACGAGTCCCACAGACGAATAGCTTCGGGTCTGGCAATTGAACTTTCGGTGCTACCTTGGGAAAGACCCACACCCAAGGTCTGGCAGTTGAACTTTCGGTGCTACCTTGGGAAGACCCACACCCAAGGTCGAACCCAAAACCCACCGAGGTTATCTCGGCCAGGCGACACCTGGCATCACGAGGGGCTCTGGGTTCCTGAGACCAACCTAAGAGGTTGCTGGGGACGAGCATTGGCTCCCTGGCTCCCTTGCCCCATGGGTCAGGAAGGGACGCTTATTTTTCAGGAGCGTTAGTCTTCCATCTGGCTCCTTAAGTCGAGCAGAGGCGTCGACTCTTCAATTTCCTTGGTCCTCGTGTCAAGGACAAATAATACAAGGAGCCAAACAAAAAGATGTTCAGTACAGTAAGTCGAATAAATTCTTTCATTGCAATCAGAATGAGTACATTGGAAGAAGATAGCAATCCTGAACAAAAGAAAAGGCAAGATCCAGAGTGAAAAATGGTTCTATATTTTCTACAACTCTTTGTCCTCTGGCGAGAGATCCTCCCAGACTCGGCCAATGCTCATGAAACTCAGGTCGGCGTCCGGAGGCAAAAGTTGGGCCTTCCTCAACTGGTCAATGGCACCGTGGAAGCCTTGCTTCAAGTGCTTCATTACTTGGCCGACAAGGATATCGCCGAACTCGTCCGACTCCAAGAACTTGGTCTTGAATTCTGCCTCGACCTCTTTGGGACGGGAAGCCTCAACAGCCCGAAAATTGCACAGTTCGGCCACGGCTGCCTCCTTGGCATTCTTTAGCTGCGCCACTCAGCAGACATTTTATCTTGGTCCGCCAGGGCCTCCTTGAGTCTTTCTGAGGTGGCCTATGCTTCCGACTGTGCCTGGGCCAAGTCTTCCTTGAAGTCAGACAAGCGATCAGCCTCCATCATAAGGTAGGATTCCTTCTGGGCGAGCTGGTGCGCATGATCTTTGATACATTCATTTAATCACCCGGCCGAGGTCTCCAGAAGTTGAACATCCCCCGATAACTTCTTCTCCTTCGCTCGAAGCTGATCCCGCTCCAGAGTCACCCGGAGTAGATCGTCTATGAGGGTCATTGCCCTCTCAGCCATTAAACGCTCCTGGTGACGGGAGCCATGCAGAGAGGACTCCATGGCCAACAGAGCGTCCAATTGATGCTCCACCCTCACTCGGAGAGCTCGGTTGACCTCCTCTTGCATAAGTCCCGCCCTATGAGCATGGTCAGCGGTGGCCTCTGCTCTCAGGGCTCAGCGGGTTAAGGCCTCAATCTCCGACCAAGAGTATAGGTGACGACCAGTTGTCAGACAATCTTGAGCCTCCTGTCATAGTATAAAGGAGTTATAAAACATAAAAGGAAGTAACCTATGGAGTCCGGAGCACCTACCTTCAAGAGAGACTCACGGAGGGTAGTGAGAGGCCCAACAGAGACTCGCACAGCATCCACTCCAGAGACTCTTGGATGCCTCGGGAGTGTTAGGTATGACTTGGCGGGTTTCCTAAGCAAATACCTGATCGATCCGAGAATCCTCTCCATGCCTACGGATTAAAAATTTAATCCGAATGGAGAGCCATCTCCCATCGACCATCTCATACTGTATCGAACGATCTAAATCACAACTTAGCTAATTACCAAAATTGGCCATGTAATTTGCTCGACCGTTCGACTGTGGAAAAGGCGACGAGTTGATCGCCGGCTTTCGTGTTTATGGTCGGGATCCAATTATTTAATTATTAACTATGATATCAAATCAAAATAATTAAATAATTATCATGAAATTACGAGGCAAATAAATAAGGCATAAAATAAGAACATAAGGAGCCAGGGAAGAATATATATTCCGTTATCTTACGATCTTCTACCGTATGACCCACCAAGACCTGTGGCCACCAAGTCGATCCATTCTCCTTGCGCCAACCAATCCCTAACCAAAGGGTGTCGTCGGCCGCTACTAAGAGATAATCCAAACACAAACCCAATTAATCCCTTCCTCCACTGCTAGCATCTGAACGATAAATATCTTAGTGTTCTTGTGATATGAGCAACTCTAAGTTGCCCCACAACTCCAATCTTATGTTTTTCGACAATTTACCAAAGGGTGTATCCAACAATTCGTAATTACTGAAAGGAGTACCATGGTTTCTATTATACCAAAGGGCGCATCCCATATAGTGAAGTTACTTTTATACCCCTCCAACCAATTAATGGCTTTATCAAACACATTTTCGAGACACCGGACCACTTTATCAATAAAATAATAATTTGTGGTTCGGATGGGTAGCAGTGGAATTTTTCTCCATTCTCTATCAGCGCAACAACGTAAATGGAAGGTTTTGAAGGTGGAGGACATTGTGCGTGCCCTAGCTGTGATATAGTCGCGAGCTAATCCCCCGAATCCCTGCGGACATCCAAAACCTAGGCATTTCTTGAAAGCGTTTCTGTGTGATCCTGTGGCGGGTTTTAGTGTTAACGTTGAAGTCCAGACTGATCGGCATTATCCACCAAGGTATGTTAGCGATATGCTTAGGTCAAACCAGCATAGTTTGTCAACATGTTTAAAATTATTTTGCTGAATAAATTTGTAATGTATATAAACTGTAGGATTCAGATGAATTTGGACAAAAATTACGTTGGTGCAGTGTTTTAGGCCACTTTAAACAATTTTTTGAAGCATTTGAAATTTTAAATGATCGACACATTGTGAAGATCAAAGGGTAGCCTTTCAATTTTTTCTTGGACATACAAGAATTGCAGCATATCCATGGAATTTTGGTTAATATATTTGAAAGTTGGGATTCAACCTCGCAAGTTTTTAAATTCTCAGGTAATAGTTTTAGTTATGAATTGTAGACAATATCTATAGTAAGATAAAACAGTATTATAGATAGCATGAAATGATTAGTTTTTGATAAATTTTAATCATTTCATTTCAGGGCTACTGAGGGCCTGAATTGAAATTGACTTCAGGCCCTCGGTAGGCCTGAAATAAAATCATTTCAGGCCTACCGAGGGCCTGAAGTTATTTTAGTTCAGGCCCTCGTTAGGCCTGAAATGAATACATTTCAGGCCCACGTCGGGCCTGAAATAAATTCAATTCAGGCTCGACGGGGGCCTGAAATGAATACATTTCAGGCCCACGTTGGGCCTGAAATTTATTAACCTCAGGCCCATGTTGGGCCTGAATTGAATTCATTTCAGGCCCAACGTGGAATAATTTCAAGCCTATATTCTTGCTGATAACTAAATATTGTAATTGTTTCAGGTGTACCGGTTGCGTTCTCCAGACGAGATGTTGCTTTGATACTGGGTATGGTGGACCGTGGTGTTTCAGTCCCTATTAATTCAACTAAAGCATCGGGTGACCTCTATCATACTTACTTCTCAAAAGAAAAATAAACTACCAGAACAAGACTTGAGGAGTTACTTAAACATTTTTCTAAAAGTGTTGAATCAGAGGATGATGTGTTATTAGTGTGTAAATTTTATATTTTGTATATATTTGTTTGTGTTTTATTTTCGTCTAGTACATATAAGGTTCCTCTAGGTCTTGTAGATATAGTAGATGATTATGACAATCTAGGTAGATTCAACTGGGTAGAAGCTATCCATCTATTTTTGTCTCCACAATTACCTAAGATTGGGGACTTATTTTCATCAACTCAGGGAAACCAGAGCACCACCAACCTCCCTTACCTAAAGGGATTTGCAGGGCTTTTGGCAGTGAGTAGAATTATCTTGTTAAATTTTATAATATTTTGATGTCAATAATGTAATTGGCTGGAAAACTTTATGTTGGCATGGTTTTTGGAGCATGTACCAATTAAAAAATCATTCAATGTTGAAGGACCCCGAATAAATAAGTGGAGGAATATTCCTTCGCATATTAGTAGGGTGAGGGGCCTTGTCGACCGACTCTCGTCCGAAGAGGTAATTATTCTTAAATGTGATCTAGCTTAGTTTGATATAGAGGTAGTAACATTTGTGTACTTCGTAATTGACAGGTTATTGTTGAATTAATTCCTAATCTACATGAAAACACATTGTTTGAGAACCTTGATATCAGTGATGAGATACCACGGCCAATGGAGACATCAGAAGGAGATGTTAGGCTATGTGGTGAATGCATTCTTAAAGACAACCGAATCAAGGAGCTAACAGAGGAGAATAAATGTTTGAATGAAAGGGTTAAGGAATTACTTTCAATTATTGGAAAAAAGGCATGGAGGGTCAAGAAAGCTATCCTGTAGTTGATCCTCTTTCTGATCCAGTATCTTGTACATCTAGGAGAGGACGTGATTGAACTCGGTATGATTACAGGGATACTCCAATTGACAGTCCAGTATGACACCAACTTTTACCTAAGGGGAAGCGGGACAAGAAACAAATATCAAATGTCATGGATAAGGGAAAAAGGAAACTTAGTGAGGAGGATATGGATGAAGCAAGAGAAAACATTAATGTAATGGAAGTCATGTCTGAAGAAGGCATAGAGGAGGCAACAAGAAGAACCTCCGAACTATACAAAATGAGGCAACAAGGCATTGATGTAAGTGTGTTAATTATATTAAAAATACGTCAATTGTATTGAATTTGGTCAATAATTAGTTTGATCTAAATAAATTTTATCGATGTAGTTTGTGAAGAAATATTTTATGAATAAAAAGAAGAAAAATCAAGATAAAGAAGTGACCTACCTGATAAATAGATTTGAGAACCTAAAGTAAGTTACAAAATATAGTTTAGTTTAGTTATTATATCTTCTTATGTAATATATAATCTTATCAATTTACATGGCAGGTTGGCAAATGAATTTATCTGGGAGGATGCACCCTTTGCTTTGAATTTGCATTCATTCTTACAAATCCTCAATGGAGAGGTTTTTACAAAAGGCGAGGTCATTGATGCCTTTTGTAAAATTTTATTTAGTGGAGCATCCGCATGTGGTAGGCCATACAACAAGTCAATATATTGTTCAACCTTCTTCACAGTAAGTGATGTATATTAATTAAACAGATAGATTGTAGAAGAACTAATATTATGATATGGGTATTATTAATTTTGTGAATGTATATTTGTAGGCATCAATCAGATCGTCAAGAAAGATTTCCCTGCAACAAGTGATGAAGACTGATATGCTAGAACAAGGGTTTAGATTTATTTTAATCCCTTTGTGCAGTGATAATACACACTTTCACTTGTTGGCGGTGGATACATAATCCATGACTTTCAATCATTTTAATTCTCTTGCTAGTGGCCGTAAATATAAGCATGAATTTGACACAGCGGTGAGCAACCTTCCTTTATTCTTATATATGGTCATCATTTTGTCTAAAATGTCATTGATGGTGATTAATAAATTGATGATATGTTTGACAGGTAAAAGAACTTAAACAATATACTCGCGAGGAACTTACGGATATTCATCCATATCTACAAAGTCATCATCCCTTGGACAAATGGCCCTCTGTCAGACAAAAATGTCCCCAACAAGAACATAGGTAAATAAATGAGGAAGAGGTTAAAAATTTTTAAAAATAAGAAAGTATTTTATAAACCGACTTATTGAAATCTAAAAAAGTGTTTGTTAATTTCAGCGTGGATTGTGCCTTCTTTGTCATGCAATATGTTCGATGTCTCCTATACGATGAGAAGATGGATTTCAAACAAGGAGACATGAGTAGAATCAGATTTGAGCTGACAGTTAATATTATGAGGGACATGTTTTGTAAAACTTGAGATAATCTGAATGCTATATTGGTGATGTAAAAATCCATTGCTGTCGATTGACTTCCATTTGTATGGAAAAATTTCATTATGTGGATGTTGTTATGATTATGTAGATGTTGTTATTCTATATAATATATTTTCAACAAAAACAAAACAATTAAGTGATGTTTATTCAAATCCAGTTGCTGCACTGTTGTGTGCCAAGTGATACAGTCAGATATAATAACTGATAATGCACTGTTGTGTGCCAAATGATCTATTCTGTCACATCTTGTAGGTAAATATAGAATATTATTCTAAAAATCATTATATAATATAATCAACAATATATATTATATAAATCAGATATGGGAGATCCATCATTGGGTTTTGAGCAAAACCCACTAATGGAATTAAACTAGACCTATAGCTTTGGACAAAATTATAATTTCAGGTTTCGAACACCTAAAATACTTTCTCCAACCTCAACCCTAACTACTGATAATGGTTTTTCAGAAATCCAGATATGCGAGGTCCATCAGTGGGTTTTGAGCAAAACCCACTGATGGAACTAAACTACACCTATAGCTTTGGACAAAATTATAATTTGAGGTTTAGGACACCTAAAATACTTTCTCCTACCTCTACTCTAACTGTTGATAATGATTTTTCAGAAATCCAGATATGGGAGGTCCATAAGTGGGTTTTCAGCAAAACCCACTGATAGAACTAAACTAGACCTATAGCTTTGGACAAAATTATAATTTGAGGTTTCGGACACCTAAAATACTTTCTCCAACGTCATCAGTGGGTCCATTAGTGGATTTTAGGTGTCCCAAACCTTAAATTATAATTTCAGACCCACGTTGGGCTTGAAATAAATTTATTCAGGCCCACGTTGGGTCTGAAATAACTTTAATTCAGGCCCAACGTGGGCCTAATAAAAGTTATTTCAGGCCCACGGTGGGCCTGAATGAAGACAATTCAGGCCCACCGTGGGCCTGAATTAAAATTATTTCAGGACCATCCTTAACCATATAATCTTTTGACTTCATCCCCCAAGTTCGATTAGAGATTTTATCCCTAAACCCTAAAATACTTTCTCCAACCTCATCCCTAACTACTGATAATGGTTTTTCAGAAATCCAAATATGGGAGGTCCATTAGTGGGTTTTGAGCAAAACCCACTGATGGAACTAAACTAGACCTATAGCTTTGGGAAAAATGATAATTTGAGGTTTAGGACACCTAATATACTTTCTCCAACCTCAACCCTAACTACTGATAATGGTTTTTAAGAAATCCAGATATGGGAGGTCCATCAGTGGGTTTTGCTCAAAACCCACTGATGGAACTAAACTAGACCTATACCTTTGGAAAAAAAATTATAATTTGAGGTTTTGAACACCTAAAATACTTTCTCCAACCTCATCCCTAACTACTGATAATGGTTTTTCAGAAATCCAGATATGGGAGGTCCATCAGTGGGGTTTGAGCAAAACCCACTGATGGAACTAAACTAGACCTATACCTTTGGAAAAAAAATTATAATTTGAGGTTTCGGACACCTAAAATACTTTCTCCAACCTCATCCCTAACTACTGATAATGATTTTTCAGAAATCCAGATATGGGAGGTCCATCAGTGGGTTTTAAGCAAAACCCACTGATGGAACTAAACTAGACCTATAGCTTTGGAAAAAAAATTATAATTTGAGGTTTCGGACACCTAAAATACTTTCTCCAACCTCATCCCTAACTACTGATAATGATTTTTCAGAAATCCAGATATGGAAGGTCCATCAGTGGGGTTTGAGCAAAACCCACTAATGGAACTAAACTAGACCTATAGCTTTGGGAAAAAAATGATAATTTGAGGTTTAGGACACCTAATATACTTTCTCCAACCTCAACCCTAACTGTTGATAATGGTTTTTCAGAAATCCAGATATGGGAGCTCCATCAGTGGGGTTTGAGCAAAACCCACTGGTGGAACTAAACTAGACCTATAGCTTTGGAAAAAAATTATAATTTGAGATTTCGGACACCTAAAATACTTTCTCCAACCTCATCCCTAACTACTGATAATGGGTTTTCAGAAATCCAGATATGGGAGGTCCATTAGTGGGTTTTGAGCAAAACCCAATGATGGAACTAAACTAGACCTATAACCTTGGAAAAAATGATAATTTGAGGTTTAGGACACCTAATATACTTTCTCCAACCTCAACCCTAACTGTTGATAATGGTTTTTCAGAAATCCAGATATGGGAGGTCTATCAGTGGGTTTTGAGCAAAACCCACTGATGGAACTAAACTAGACCTATAGCTTTGGAAAAAATGATAATTTGAGGTTTTGGACACCTAATATACTTTCTCCAACCTCAACCCTAACTACTGATAATGGTTTTTCAGAAATCCAGATATGGGAGGTCCATCAGTGGGTTTTGCTCAAAACCCACTGGTGGAACTAAACAAGACCTATACCTTTGGAAAAAAATTACCAAAATTGGCCTTGTAATTCACTCGACCGTTTGACCGCTGAAAAGACGACGAGTTGATCACTGGCTTTTGTGTTTATGGCCGGGGTCCAATTATTTAATTATTAACTATGATATCAAATCAAAACAATTAAATAATTATCATGAAATTACGAGATAAATAAGTAAGGCACAAAATAAGAACATAAGGAGCCAGGGAAAAATATACCTTCCGTTACCTTACGATCTTCTACCGTATGACCTACCAAGACCTGTGGTCACCAAGTCGATCCATTCTCCTTGCACCAATCAATCCCTAACCAAAGGGTGCCGTCGGCCGCTCCTAAAAGATAATCCAAATACAAACTCAATTAATCCCTTCCTCCACTGCTAACATCTGAACGATAAATATCTTGGAGTTCTTGTGATATGAGCAACTCTAAGTTGCCCCACAACTCTAACTTATGTTTTTTTTAGACAACTCGAAAAAAGTTAAACTTGCTATCTCCTACCCAAGGAAGACTCACGGCCATTGTTGCCAAGGCAACCTTTGCTCCGAATAATTGCCTCACGGCCATTATTTCCAAGGCAAAGCCGTCGCCTTTAATCCCAAGGCAAAACAAATGCCTCCTTGAGCCGCAATTGTTGACCAAAGGCAATTGTTGACCAAGGCAATTGTTTGCCCAATTGCCTCACCGGCAACAATTGCCTCCTTGAGCCGCAATTGTTGACCAAAACAATTGCATCACCGGCAATTGCTAAGGCAATTCAAATTGCCCCACGGCAATTGGATTAATCAATTGCCTCACCGGCGATCTCGGCAATTGGATTAATTTCCTTGCGGCAATTAATCAATTGCCTCACCGGCAGCAATTACCTCTTGAGCCGCAAGATCAACAATTGCCTCGGCAATTGAGTCGCCGGAGAGGATTTTCTCAGTCGGAGCAATCCGAAGGGGAAAAAAAAAGGAGCAAAATCGATCGCTCCCAGCGCCGCGTCACACTCATCTCAAAGATATCATAATGAAGGTAAATTATGATCACCGAAATAATTAGTGCACAGTTGGATCGAAAATTTATACACTAAATGCTCAGAGTTTTAATCCAGTACGCTTCGTGCGATTCGAACCCAGAACCTCTTAGACAACACCCCATGCACTAACCACTCCGCATCCCCATGGGGACGGTGCAATCCAAGGGAGAGAGAGAGGAGGAGAAAAAACCTTAGGGTTTTCTTGTGTATCCTTGGATTAATTCATCAACCATCTACTTGGTTCAATACCACTAAGGGGTATTTATAGGGCTACGACAGGGACCATGAAGAGGAGTTGGATCTTGGCCTACTAATGAATCCAAACCCGATCCATTAATGAGGATCCATTCCACTAAAAGGCCCTCATTGACTTACCTCACCAATCCCCATATTCACATATGGGCTCCACTTATTACGAGTCGTCCATCCCCCGTGTTTAAGATAGCGCATGTCCGTTAATTAATTAAATTATTGACAATTTAACTTAATTAACTTTTGGGTCCTTGATTAGTACCATTTAACCTTTTCAACGTGCCGGATCAAATTCACCTGCAGGGTTTGGCACGATGAACCTTTTGAGCTCATAAGGGGGCATCATCATCCTGACTCATCAGGACACGGATTCCGTCAATAATCATCAGCACATCATATTATTAATATTTTTTCCAACTTACCGGGTCTGTCGATCTAATAGAATAGATCTCGCCCATTGATAAATCAAAGAAACAATAATTAATAATATACGCCCGATATTATTTCAGGATTAAGGGATCGTACTCCATAATAATATCTTGAGGTCCTATCCAATTATCGAATCAGTACAAATCGGATAACCTCGGATTTTGGTTCTACCCAATGTACTCAAAGCACACTAGTGTAATTCTATGGTTAAGATCAACCACACCTAATTACACTACAACCATTCTGATGGGTTGTCCAATTCCATCTCGGTTGTGGGCCTCTATTTTTGCTAAGTAAGGAACTGATAACATGATCTTCTGTGTGACACCACACACCATGTTATCTACAATGCAAAGCAATGGGACTTCGTGTATGTACTATTATAAAAAAACACCTAGTGTAGTGTGATTCTCTTTTCAAAATAAAATGTTCATATAAAGAAATCATGTCTTTCAGTATACACATCCTACAATCTCCAACTTATACTTAAAGACACTGCTGTTCTCCCACTGACATACATCTGACTCTCATACCCTCCACATGCTTGTCAAAAGCTCTAGATAGAAGAGCTTTAGTGAAGGGATCAGCCAGGTTGTCCTCCGATGTAATCTTGGCGACAACACCTTTTCCTCTCCTGGGTGATACTTGCTCTCTATGTGTTATACTTGCCTTATGGGCTCGTGATTCCTTTGAGTTTGCAACTGCACCATTTCTTTATCACAACAACATGTGATAGCTCTGAGCAAACCAGAAATCACATCGAAGTCCATCTTGAGGTTCCTGAACCATGTAGCATCCTTTGGCTGCCTCAAAGGCTTCCACTTTACTCAGCTTTCATGGTGGAGTCCATCACGCAGTCGCTGCGCAACACTCCTCCAAACTATGGTTCTACCACCTAAAAGTAAACACAAAACCCCGAGGAATACTTACGTTTGCCCCTATCCGACTGTAAGTCTGTATCCGTATAACCCATAGGGAATTGGTCTACCCGGTAAACCAGTTTATAATCCTTAGCCCTTCTCAGACACTAATAAAAGCTTTTACCGCAATCCAATTTCCTTGACCTGGGTTACTTTGATATCTGCTAACCATGCCCACAGCAAAACAGATATCCGGTCTCGTTTTTAGCATACGTGAGGCTTCTTATAGCTGATGCTAAAGGAACAGTCATTCCCTGCTCTATCTCCTTTGATAATCTAAACATATCTCCTTAGATAGAGTGGCTCCACTACTGAGAAGTACAAAACTTTTCTTGGAGGTTTCCATGCTAAAACGAGATAAGACACTGTCACTATATGAAGTTGGGGATAAGCACAACATCCTTCTCTGGTGATCCCTTAGAACTTTGATTACCAAGGATGTGCCCTGCTTATCTAAGTCCTTCATATTACTATTTGGACAACCATACCCTTACGTCTGATAATACTTTGTTATTGTTTCCAACTAACAAAATATTATCTACGTATAGTACAAGAACACCACTACGTATCCGTCACATTTCTTACATACACAACTCTCATCAGTCTTTTGAACAAAATCCATATGACCGGATTTATCTCTTCAAAGCGGGTGTTCCTCGTCATAGGCCTAGGGATCTTGATTCATGGTCGCTAGGGATCGAGTCCAAATACTCTCCCAAGAACATGAATCCTTCTGGTTGTCTAACAACCCTCCCACTACGATGAGGTACCACCTGTGTATCTTCTGTGACACGCGGTACAGTGACTTGTGGTGTGTCCTCTTGTACAGTTTGTACTAAGGTCAGAACATCCCCTCTTAATTTTTCAAGAACTGGTTTACAAATGGGTTCGTGGTTCATCACATAGTCTACTTTTGAGATTCGGGTATTCGTCCCAACGATTACCCTCTGAGGCTTAAGACTATAGAACCACCTTTCGTTCCTTTAGGATACCCTGCGAATAAGCGCACAAGATTCCAACTTATCAGTATCCCTCCTCAGCACATATGCCGAGCAACCCCATATCTGAATATGTCTTAGACTTGACTTTCACCCAATCCACACTTTTACGGGAGTAGATACTGACCTAGATGTTATCAAGTATGTACGCTACCGTTTCCAGAGCATATCCCCAGAACAAATCCGGCAACTCGGAGCAACTCATCATTGTCCTATCCCCATAAGAGCCCTTTTCCTTCGTTCTACTACACCGTTCTGTTGGGGCATACCGGCTGCAGTCAATTGAGATTGAATCCCTGTATCTGATAAGTAAGTCCTAATCATTCCCAAGAGGTACCCACCACTACGATCCGATCGTAGTGTCTTGATACCTTTACCTTAATGTTTCTCCACAACCGTCTTGAATTCATTGAACCAATCAAAGATTCAAACTTGCGGCCATCAAGTAAATGTATCCAAAACTTTGAATATTCGTCTCACGAAGTATTCAAAGCTACCCCTAGGCATAGGACCACAAAAATCAGAATGAACCGATCTTAACATATCTTTGGCTCTATATCCCTCGGCCTTGAAAAACCTCTTGGTCGTCTTACCTTCCAAGTAAGATTCAAAGGTTAGGAAGTCTCCCACCACCAATGAACCCAAGGGCCCATCGGTTATTGACCTTTGAATCCTACTAAGGATAATAAGACCAAGCCTTAGATGCCAAAGATATGTTTGGTTCATCTCGGAAGGAACCTTTCTCTTACTTTGGTTAGATGATGAACTATTAGCAACTATTCACATCGTGGGAACTTTTGGTTCTAAAGTGTACCAATTGCCTATCAATGTACCTACACAGATAATCTTTATATTCCACTTTTCACAAAAGCAATAGAATATCTTTTATTTTAGAAACTGAACCAGAGTTTTTCTAAAATTGGGTACATAAAAGCAATCTTAAAACCAAAACTTTATTTCTATAGACAAATAAATAACTCCCACTGCAATAGTAGCCACCTCCGTAGCATACCCCTTGTAGACAGTAATCTCTTCCTTAGCTTGTCGTTGGGCTTCCTGGAGCCCCTGCAAAGAATTGCAGACATGTTTAATGGCATCCGTATCTACCCACCAGGCACCGGTAGATAACTCTGCTAAACATATTACAACGACAGAAGAAAAAGATATACTTTTTGTCTTGATGACGGGGACAATTCGCCTTCTAATGTCCAGTGAAATACTCGCCTTTTGGCTTCTTCACGCTAGTCCTTGGTCCCTACTATGCTCCTGCCTTCTTGAACTCACCTTGTTTCTTCTTCTTTTTGCCTTTCAGCACAGAAGTAGAAACCATCTGAGTTCCCAAGGTTTGCAGGTTCGGATAAAATCGCCCCTCTGCCGCCTAGAGTTCTCTCAGGAGTTCCCAACGTATACACATGCTTATTCATGTTATAGTTGAGCCGGAACTGCTCAAAACTCCTAGGCAGAGATTGGAGTGTAATATCGACCTGGGTTTCCCCGTCGATTTCTCCTCCCAGAACCTCAATCTCATTGAGGTGGGTCATCATCTTCAGGACATTCCCCGAAGAGTACCTATTTGTACTCCTCTGCGGAAAGGACAATGTCTAGATTTATTTTCCAGTCTATGTAGTTTGGGGCCACTAAGTTTGTTTTCCTTATGTATGGTCTCTAGTGGGTCATAGGTCATTCTGAAAAATCTAAGAATCAAAACATACACTACTTTAGAAATCGAAAATAAATTGATTCCTCAAAACAATTAATTTTTGAGATCAACCAACACCCCTATACATCGAGAAATTTGCATGCCACGATGGTATGGACGTATACGAATCCCTACATTCGTCAGAGAAGGTTTTACCCATCGGTCTTACTATCTTGTCAACCTAATTTTTTGACAAATAAGATCAATAGTTGGTCTCCTTCGGCTCTGCAGAATAATAGCAGTGACTCCGATGGGAAGGATACTATTATTCGCATCTAAGTGTGTACCATTACATGACACTAAGAAAATTATTTCCGATTATGTGCCTTCCGATGGGGAAGTACACACGCGCTTCAATAATTTTCTATAGTCTTTTTCGACCCAGTGATCCGCAGAACAAGTCCATCCGATGGGGAGGAAGACACTCAGAGCCGACGCGCAGACTTGTTCACATCACTTATCGAATTGTAATGGAAGTCGTGGGACCCTTCGGGTCTCTCTCCCACTTAGTAATTTATCTCGAGGAATTTTCTTAGCACTACCACATAACCAAGCACAGAACCAACATTATGAAAACAATAATAGTGAAAAATCCTAGATTTTTCAACTTTCATGGCCCCTTGGTCTCTCTTGTGCCTCCAGTCGTGCTGTCATTTCGTCTACTTTTCCCTTCCTTCTGCGCATGCTACCTTGAGGGTTCTCCGTGTCGAAATGAAGAGTTAATTATTTACATCATTAATCCTATACTCCACAAGGGAGTGTACATGAAATCTAGATCAACTGTAAAATAAAAAATTTGGTTAAACATGTGTTGTATTTAATTATAAAAATTAAATACCTAGCCTCGTCAACCCCGAGGATTAATTAATTATAAAATTGCAAACAATCACACAAACATTATTTTGGCCATGAAGTTGGAATCTCGTGCCTGCAACACAAAGTTAGCATACACACATCCACGCATCATCAAAATAAAAATGTATGAAAAATTACAAAATTAACCAATCCTAAACACACAAAGCCAAAAACCTCGCTCTGATACCAATTGTTGGGTATGACTTAGCGGGTTTCTTAAGCAAATACCGGATCAATCTGAGAATCCTCTCCATGCCTACGGATTAAAAATTTAATCCGAATGGAGAGTCGTCTCCCATCAACCATCTCGTGTCGTATCGAACGATCCAAATCACAACTTAGTCAATTACCAAAATTGGCCTCGTAATTCGCTCGACCGTTCGACCACGGAAAAGACGACGAGTTGATCACCGACTTTTGTATTTATGATCGGGGTCTAATTATTTAATTATTAACTATGATATCAAATCAAAACAATTAAATAATTATCATGAAACTACGAGGTAAATAAGTAAGGCACAAAATAAGAACAGAAGGAGCCAGGGAAGAATATACCTTTCGTTATCTTACGATCTGCTACCGTATGACCCTCCCCTCTTAGACGTCGTGTGAGCGACAATCTACCAAGACTTGTGATCACCAAGTCGATCCATTCTCCTTGCACTAACCAATCCCTAACCAATAGGTGCCGTCGGCCGCTCCTAGGAGATAATCCAAATATAAATCCAATTAATCCCTTCCTCCGCTGCTAGCATCTGAACGATAAATATCTTGAAATTTTTGTGATCTGAGCAACTCTAAATTACCTCATAACTCCAATCTTATGTTCTTCTAAACAACTCGAAGAAAGTTGAACTTGCTATCTCCTCCCCAAGGAAGACTCACGGCCATTGTTGCCAAGGCAACCTTTGCTCCGAATAATTGCCTCGCGGCCATTATTTCCAAGGCAAAGCCGTCGCCTTTAATCCGAAGGCAAAACAAATTGCCACCTTGGGCCGCAATTGTTGACCAAAGATTTTAGAGTTCTTGTAATATGAGCAACTCTAAGTTGCCCCACAACTCCAATCTTATGTTTTTCTAGACAACTCGAAAAAAAGTTAAACTTGCTATCTCCTACCCAAGGAAGACTCACGGCCATTGTTGCCAAGGCAACCTTTGCTCCGAATAATTGCCTCACGGCCATTATTTCCAATGCAAAGCCGTCGCCTTTAATCCCAAGGCAAAACAAATGCCTCCTTGAGCCGCAATTGTTGACCAAAGGCAATTGTTGACCAAGGCAATTGTTTGCCCAATTGCCTCACCGGCAACAATTGCCTCCTTGAGCCGCAATTGTTGACCAAAACAATTGCATCACCGGCAATTGCTAAGGCAATTCAAATTGCCCCACGGCAATTGGATTAATCAATTGCCTCACCGGCGATCTCGGCAATTGGATTAATTTCCTTGCGGCAATTAATCAATTGCCTCGCCGGCAGCAATTACCTCCTTGAGCCGCAAGATCAACAATTGCCTCGGCATTTGAGTCGCCGGAGAGGATTTTCTCAGTCGGCGCAATCCGAGGAAAAAAAAGCGATTTCGTCCTCAACGTCCACACCGTATCCGTCCCAAAGTCATTACGAGGGACGTAAATTATAATTTCTGGAATAATTAGTACATAATTGAGTCGAGAATTGATACACCAAACGTCCAGAGTTTTAATTCAGTGCGTTTCGTGCAACTCAAACTCAGGACCTCTTAGACAACACCCCGTACACTAACCACTTCGGATCCCCGTGGGGACGGCGCAATCCCAGGGAGAGAGAAAGAGGACGAGAGAAAACCTTAGGGTTTTCTTGTGTATCCTTGGATTAATACATCAACCATCTACTTGGTTCAATGCCACTAAGGGGTATTTATAGGGCTACGACAGGGATTATGAGGAGGAGTTGGATCTTGGCCTGCTAATGGATCCAAACCCGGTCCATTAATGAGGATTCATTCCACTAAAGGGCACTCATTGAATTACCTCACCAACCCCCATATTTATATATGAGCTCCACTTATTACGAGTCGTCCATCCCCGTGTTTAAGATAGCGCATACCCGTTAATTAATTAAATTACTGACAATTTAACTTAATTAACTTCTGGGTCCTTGATTATCACCACTCAACCTTTTCAACGTGCCGGATCAAATCCGCTTGCAGGGTTTGGCACGATAAACCTTTTGAGCTCATCAAGGAGGCATCATCATCCTGACTCACCAGGATACGGATTCCCTCAATAATCATCGACACATCATATTACTAATATTATTTTCCAACTTACCGGGTCTGTCGATCTAACAGAATAGATCTTGCCCATTGGTAAATCAAAGAAACAATAATTAATAATATACGCCCGATATTATTTCGGGATTAAGGGATCGTACTCCATAATAATATCTTGAGGTCCTATCCAATTATCGAGTTAGTACAAATCGGATAACCTCGGGTTTTGGTCCTACCCAATGTACTCAAAGCACACTAGTGTAATTCTATAGTTAAGATCAACCACACCTAATTACATTACAACCATTCCGATGGGTTGTCCAATTCCATCTCGGTTGTGGGCCTCTATTTATGCTAAGTAAGGAACCAATAACATGATCTTCCGTGTGACACCACACACCATATTATCTACAATGCAAAGCAATGAGACTTCGTGTATATACTATTATAAACAAACACCTAGGCTGCGTTTGGTAGGGTGTAATCTACCCTGTAATGTAATCAAGATTACATTACAAGTTGGATTCTTTTGTTTGGAATAACTTTAAACTTGTAGGGTGCGTTTGGCTGAGGGTTGTCCTTGATAACCTTGGTTATCCATCCAAGATTATCAACAAAAATCTTGTTTGGTTTAGATAATCAGCGATTCCCAAGTAATGATCGATGCCCGACACGTCAGCAAAAGGGGCATGCAACCAGGAATCGGAAAACCTTAGGGAAGTAAAGTTTTTCTTGATTCCCAGGTTATGGATTTTATCTTTCCAAAATTATCCTCCAATATTTACATTTAAGACGAAAATAATCATTACAATTTATTAACTTCCGAAAGCATTATTAGCGATCGACGACCGACAACGACGGACGGCGACCACCTCCGGCGACGATCGCCGGCGACCACCGCCGGCGACGATCGCCGGCGACCACCGCCTGCGACGATCGCCGGCGACCACCGCCGGCGACCACCGCCGGCTACGATCGCCGACGACCACCGCCGGCGACGATCGCCAGCGACCACCGCCGGCGACCACCGTCGACGACGATCGCCGGAGACCACCGTCGGCGACGATCGCCGGCGACCACCGTCGGCGACGATCGCCGACGACCACCTCCGACGACGATCGCCGGCGACCACCGTCGGCGATGATCGCCGGCGACCACCGCCGGCGACGATCGCGTTGCCGGCCGCAGGTCGGCGATCTACGCCGATGGTCGGTGGCGTCGACAGTCGGCCACCAGTGTTGGACACCGACTGTCTACGTGGACACCGACTGCCTACGTGGACATCGGCGATCGACGTCGACGCCCTTTAAGTCTAAACAAATAAAATTATCTAACAAATTCTAAGTGGTAATATGGTAAAATATTATATTAAGTTATAGACTATTACCTCCAAACAAACTAGATTTTATTTGATTACCTAAATTGAACCAAACAACTTCAGGTTATGTTCATTCCTCGTAATTTTGGTTATGTGATTACTTGGTAATGACATAACCGAGGTTATATATGATAACTTGAACCAAACGCACCCGTAATGTAATGTAATCTCGATTACAAAAGAGGTTGATGATTTGTAATCTGGATTACAAAACAAAACCTATGTAATCTGGATTACATTACACCTTGTAAAGTCGTTGGCCGGGCGGCGACGGTCGTCGGTTGCCGGTCGTCGACTGTCGGCCGCACCCGGTCGCCGGCCGTCCGTTGCGGGCCGTCGGTCGCGGGCCGCCGGTCGATGGCCGCTGGTCGACGGTCGTCGGTCGCCAGTCGACGGTCGCCGGCCGCCGGTCGACGGTTGTCGGCCGCTTGTTGACGGTCTCCGTCTGCCGGTCGACGGTCGCCGGCCGCCGGTCGACGGTCGCCGGCTGCCGGTCGACGGTCGTCGGCCGTCGGTCGACGGTCGATGGTCGCCGGTCGATGGTCGACGGTCGCCGATCGCCGGTCGATGGTCACCGGCCGTCGCCGATCGCCGGTCGGCGGTGGTCGCCAGCCGATCGATGGTCACCGGCCGGTCGATCTTGATTACATTACAGGATGGATTACCCCTCACCAAACAAAGGAATCCAACTTGTGATGGTTATCAATGATTACATGTAACTCATTACCAAACATAACAATGTAATCATGATTACATTACATTACCAACTTGATTACATTACAGACTCGATTACATTACCCCCTACCAAACGTAGCCCTAGTGTAGTGTGATTCTCTTTTCAAAATAAAATGTTCATATAAAGAAATCATGTCTTTCAGTATACACATCCTACATGGAGGCCAGCTTGGCTCGCAGAAGGTAAGGAGTCCCTACGTGGGGGGAGTGGCTGGACAATGGGAGCTCCAGGTGGCATTGTAGAAGGGCCGGAATCACCCTCCTTAGAACTGGAATCCCCCTCGGAAGAAAGACCCTTGGTAGGGACCTCCTTGAATTGGGGGGGGGGGGGGGGGGGGGGAAGACGGGACAGCAGCCTTCAAGGCTGCATCCAGCCTTTTGCATAGGCGGTCTAGTTGCATCCGAGGTTGGGCGGACAATGCATGCTTGCCCTTTGGGACCTTGGAAGGGTCGACCAAGGAGGAGCTGGAGGCCTGACCACCTGTCTCTGTAGGAGCAGTCGACTGGAAAGTCAGAGACAGGGGGATGACTTCCTCGTCATCAGAAGTTGGAATGTCCTCCTCAGGAATAGATGGAAGTGTGCTAAGGCGCAACCTTTTCTGTCTAGGGTCTAGGTCTTCCGGGAGTTTCCTCTTCTGCTGCCCAGAGAATTTGGGTATTGATAGGGCAGCTGGAGGCGGGAACTCCTCTGCGGCCTCCCCCGTATGGACAGTAACCGAAGGTGGATCATCCTCCGAAGGGATGCCCGTCTCTAGGTCAACCGATAGACCTGAAGACCCTTGGTCGACAAATGGTGGAGGCACGGCAGGAGCCTCTGCCTGCTCCGGCGCTGCACGCTCACTGGACAATTCAACAGTCTCCTTCGAGGCCTAGGCCGACACAGAGGGTGAGGCGAGAGGAGCTGGAGGAGGATCCAGGGCCCCTTTGTTGGCTTCATCCCACTTGATGAGTCGGCTCATCGCCTTTGAGAGCATAATTCTCTCTGCAATAGGCAGGCAACAGAAAATCAATTAGAACTAACAAGTATCGATGGAAAATGTCAAACTTACTGAGGCTAGGACTGATGTGGGTAACTTTAGGGCTAAGGCCCGCCCGATACATCAGCTCCTCATCATGCACTAAACCCGGGCCACTGAATTCCATACGAGAGAGAATGCTCCTTGCTCGCTGGTAGGCGGGATCAAGATGAAAGTTCCCTAGCACAGGGGGAGTCGGCAGATTCTTCGTCCAGCGATGAGAACTGAAAGGATGGTGAGATAGTCGGATGAAGAAGAACTTCTCCTTCCACCCTTTATGCGAAGAAGGGAACTCCCCTAAGAACCTATGGCTGGGGCGTGTTGTAAAGCTAAAGGCCCTTTGCGAGCCAATCGAAACGAAAAAGGAATGGAAAAGGCGAGGGGTCAGGGGGATGCCAAAGAGTTTGAAGATAATGTATGCCCCACCCATCTGAGCAAAGGCGTTGGGAGCCATCTGGTGAAGGGAGATACCAAAATAGGAGGCTACATTCATGAAGAAGGGAGGAATGGGGAAACGGAGCCCTGACTCCACTTGTCCTAAGAAGAAGGTAAAGAAACCTATCGGAGGCTCTACCGGCATCTGGTCTATTCCAGGGTTCACCACCGCCATCTTAGCCAGAATGTCGTAAGCCTCAATGGCTGCTTATAGAGCTTCTAACCTCACTCTAGAAGAGGCGGACTCATACCACTCCGCTTGGTAGCTCTCCTCTATAACTCCTAAGGAAGAAGACCAAATGGAAGTAAAAGGCTTACGTGCGAAAAGGAGTCCTTAGAGAAGAAGACGAAGACGATGTCTGCTAAGCGATGAAGCCAGAAGACAGTCAAACGTCTTCGTCTCCCCTTTTTTTTATAGGGGGGAAGCCGCCTGTATGTATGCTATGAGGATGAGACACATGGATGGCAGCTACATCGAGGCGTCACAGTCGATTGAAGGGTGCCTGCTACGCATGTCAGCCAGAGCTGTGCCAGAGATCGTGGGAAGAGCAGTTCAAGCACGTGGCAGAGGTGAATTCGCGAAGGGGTTTTGTCGTCATTAAAAGGCTCCATGTGTTTTTATGGAGGATGGACGGGTATCATTGCTGTACCTCGAAAATTGAAGAAGCCTTTTGGAAAGGCCAATTCAAAAAAGAATTGCCTCGGACCCCGAGGCAAATGCTTCGATTCTTCGGACCCAACGCACCGTTAGGGAAGCAGTAATGGGTGCAAGGACCCACCATAACGTAGCTTCTTCATTGCAACACTAGTCTAATCAGTCAGCCACACTTCCTTTGATTAGACTTAAAGGGAGGGACTTGTGATGAGGTTGAGCACCCTGTGGCTGACACGTGGACTGAAGAAGCTATGTGGCAAGATCCATCTAGCCTAGACGACTCTCTTTCCTGGGTTCCCGAGACCCCCTCAGGAAGAGGATTCCTGAGACCACCTTGGATAGTCGTGCCTTGGAGAACAATTCAGAGGATGGACGCCCAAGATCACCTCGGGAAGGCGAATGCACGAGACTTCTCCCAGGACAAAGGATTCTGAGATCACCTTAGGGTAGCGGAGCCCAAGGGTCACTCGACCTCGTGCTACTGTCCCCTCTCTTCGGATTTGTGGATAATCATCACCAATTATTACGGGATGATTAGGACCCATAATTAGACACAACCACGGTTTGGAACCGACGGTTCGACGGTTCGTGGGAGGTCGACCCTTAACCTTAACCGCCCAAGCCGGTTACGGTTCACGGTTCGAAACCGCCGGTTCACAGTTCGGTTCACGATTAGCCACGGTTCAAGATTATTATATTAAAAAAATTAAAAATTAAAAATTAAATTAAAAAAATATATATTTTATTAAAAAAAGGGTTTGCACTTATATAAGTTGCCTACGTATCCCCTTAGGGTGTAGGGGAATCAAAGCCCACGTAGTTCTTTTACATTTTTACCCTTTTATATTTTTTACAATTTTACTCTTTCTCACTCACTTCCATTTCCTCCCATTTCCGTTGTATTTGTTCCTTCGGTATCAAATTCTTCGACTTCGTCTTCTGAAAGTTACATTCTTAGATTCGCTTCTCGGCTCTGGTCCAATCATCAGGTAATGCTTGAGCTTCCAATGAGTCGGGAGACATAGTTGATCGTCGTTCATCTAATATGTTGCCGCTGGCACTGAACGTCTGCTCCACAGCAACAGTTGACACTGGACAAGCTAAAATTTCTTTTGCGATCATGGAGAGAACGGGAAAACTTTGAGCCTTATGTGACCATCACTTCAAGATATCGAAGTCTTCACTATCTGTTTCATTAAAATCAAAAGAAGTCGTAAAATAATTCTCAAGTTCCTGTGTGGAACTTGAGGATCCTCGTGGATATTTCGTCCGTTCTTTTAATTAAAGTTGTGCTTTTGTAAGTTTTAAATTAGTAATAGTAGGTTGTTGTGATTCAGAAATATTAATTTGTGTTCCATATTTAACATAATATTGATTATAAAGATCATATAAATAATTTTTAATATTGTATACAATATTAGCTGGATCCGGAGAGGATGAATCTTTAATAGGAATTAAAGCGTCATAATATAAAGTTAACATTTCTTGTAAAACTTCTAATTTAAATCTAGGATCTAAAACAAATGCAATTAAATAAATTTCAGGAATTAAATAAATTTTTTTCCCCATTTAGTTTTCATAGCTATTATACATAAAGTTAAAGCTTCATCATTTACATATTCATTTAATATTAATACTATACTATAAATATTCACTAAAATTAAATAAGCAGTAGGATAATAAACACCAGAAAGTTGTTCAGTTGCATCGTTAACAACTTTTAAAATTTCACAAATATTACTACAAATATTCCATTGTTGTGAAAATAAATATATATTAGTATTACTATTTTGTGCAAAAAATAAACATAATAAATCTTTATATTGAAAAGAATATTGTAATAATTGATATGTTGAATTCCAACGTGTTAGAACATCACGTGGAAATCTTTTAGGTCGCATTCCATTAGCTTTAAAAAATCTACCTCATTGTTTCATCATAGATGGATGAAATCATAAGTATGAAATTGCGATTCTAATTGGTTGAATATAATTTTATAAAAGTTTTAATCCATCTTGAATACATAAATTTAAAATATGACATACACAACAAATATGAAAAAATAAACCACCAATAACAGGTTGACAAATAAATTTTAGTTCATCTATTGAAGCGGTATTAGAACTAGCATTGTCTAATGATATTGAAAATATTTGATGAGTCAATCCATATTCTTCTAAAACTATGTGTAATAATTGTGCAATGTTATGAGTAGTATGTGATTCATCAAAAACTCTATAAGCTAATAATCTTTTTTGAAGGATCCAAGAGTTATCAATCCAATGGCATGTTACACCCATATAAGAATGAGTTTGCTAATGATCACTCCAAATATCGGAACATAAAGCAACTTTATTATTTAATTTACTAAATTCATCAATTAAATTCTTTTTTCCTTGTTTTACTAATCTTTTAATTGCACGAGTAAGTGTAGTCCTAGGTACACGTTTAGCAGTAGAATTAAGAGATTCTTTACAAAAAATCTTCAAATATGCATTTAGATCCAAAACTAAAAGAATGATGTTCTACGGAAATAAATTTAGCTAATTCTCTTAATTTATTATCCGAATATAAAAAATAAACCAGAACCAGTACTACTACCACTAGAAAATCTAGATAATTATATTTGAGAGCGGTCAAGCTCATATTCCATCGGGTGCTTCGTTTCTACATGTCGTTTCAACGACCCATAGTCACCGCCGGCTTGGAATTTGTAGGAAGCATTGCAATGCTTGTATTTTGCATGCATTTCTCCAGACGGAAGTATGACATTCTCAAAATGTTTATTGAAAATAGATGATTTTAAAGGAGGATTTTCCCGAACCTTAGAAGTAATCGCATCGATACTTCCTTGCGTTTCGGGGATCGGAGGGCGTTGGGGCTGAGCCTCGGTCTCATCATCGGTGGATTGAATTTGAAGGTTGGGATCCTTGTATGCTATTTCTTTTCCCCTCCGAGATCGAGCTGATGAAGCTCCATGACCTCCTTCCATTGTCGTCGAAAAATGAAGAACGCGGAGAGAAGTTAAGAGTTAGAGATTTGAGAATGAGAGATTGAGAAAAGAGAAGTTGTGTTGTGTGTGAAAATGATGAAATGAGCTCCCTATTTATAGAGTTCGGATCATAACGGTCACTAAATCATAGTCATTGATCAAAAAACGGTCAAATGATCTCATCCGTCGAAAAAAGAAAAAAACATCCAACGGCATTGAACCGGTGGTTCAGTGCCGTTTAACCGCCGGCGCGCGGTTTCTGGCTACGGGAATTGGAACCGGCCCGGCATCCTGCCGGGCCGGTTCCGGTTCGGCCCGGCGAACCGTGTCAACGGGCCACCCGGCCCGTTGACCCCGGTCGGGTCCGGGTTGGACCCGGCCTGGGGTCGGGTCTACCCACAATACGTGGTCATTAAAGCCTTAATGACCGCAACGACTCAGATTTAATGGCTGCATGGACCGTTACGAGGGTTATCCGGTAACGGACAAATAAGGGGATGTGGAGTAGAACGCGGGGACATGTGTGACCGCTGCCTTAGGTATAAAAGGTACTTCAACCCCTCCGGTAAAGGGGTTATGCTCTCTCTACTTGACACATTTCATTGCTTTTTTCCATCTCCTAGATCGAGGTACTGATTTGAGCGTCAGAGTGAGCTCCGTCGGACAACCTCCGACGTGTTCCCATTAACGCTAGTGTTAATCTCGCAGGGCGGAAGTTTCTCTTCTCTCGTCATCATCCTAGTGGACCGAGCTCTGGTAACTGGCCGTCGACGTAGATTCCTTCTGAAACAACCATCTTTAACCACAAACACCAAATATGGTGTAGTTTTCATATCAAAATGGTACAATTTCAACATCAAATACTATTTCAGCTCTAACCCACTTACACTATATTACACTAAAAAGGAATATATTCTATTTTTTCTTATTCGTAATTTAATTATTACCGTATATTTTAATTATCAACCTACATTATATTAGACTATTCTATTTATGCATATCAAATTTTTAATATTTTATTATACATATATTTTTTTATGAATTTACTGATATAATTTATAAATGAAATTATAATTAAAATATATTTTAAAAAACTAAAAACAAAATTTTTAATAAATTAAATCTTTATAAATATGCATAATAAAATTTAAATATACTCTTAAATATACTTAATTTAAATTTATAATAAATAATTAATATTATTATGAATAACGAGGAAAAAGATAATAATTATAAATTATTTTTTATTTATAATATTTAATAATATATATTATATTTGATTTTATTAATTATATAATATAATAAAATTTTTAAAAAATCTTAGAGAAATATTCATATCAAATGTGGTACGTGAATAGCGTATTATTAAAGATGATGATTTATAAATTAAAATTATTTAGTATGAATTTTATATGGGTGGTTTGGAGATCCTTTAAAAGAGACGGGCTTCTAGCCTTTGACAACAAATTCATTGAGCGCTAATGGACAATACTGCCCCTGGATTACGGGGACAGGTCGTTGGTATTTTGGTAAGAGCAATGATACGCAGTATGAATTTGTAATATGAAACTCAACATGAATGACGTGACACTTTTTATATACATATTCGATTGCCACTTAGACACCAACTGCGACATCCGGCTGCCGCCCCGAACAAAATTATATTTTGAGGGGCATAGTGAACCCGTCAGGGATCGCTATAATTAAAATGTCATGTCATTCATGTTGGATTTAATGCTATAAATTCTTATTGCATATCATTTTTATTTTGATAATTTCAATGATAAAGTAAGCGCGTTTGTCAGATGGAAACCCAATAGAATATCGACGCGTGGCAGTGAACGTCAATCGGAAGCATGGCAGCATTAGGTAGGTGACATCGATACGTAATCTGTTTTAGTGTTCGATCGTTAATCTATACATTAGCATGGGCCTCAGGAGGTACTCCACCCTTTGTGGATTGTCATTAGGTACTAGGATCAACATTAGCAACTATACGTAAAGTAGGTATATTATGGGTGTGTGTTTGTTAATAATCAGGTGGGTCATGGGTGTGGTTTAAGAATGAACGATATTTTATTAAATGACGCATGTGAAAAATTGTACTTATCAAAAAGTATTTTGAAATTTATTTTTTATCAAAGTACGCATTAAAAATTATGTTCTCTATTATATCTCACCCGTCAATAATTTTCTTTCTCAGTTAATTTTTCGAGACATCCGAATCACTTTTTCAAAATTTTCAATTTAAAATAAGATATTGTAATTCAGATGCCCCAAGGATTCTCCTTTTTCTCATCCTACATATATATTTCTGTCTTACACAACTCGACTCATCACGAACCATTTATTGTATTTTGCTGTGATTGCAAAAGAGGAAGTTGAAAGCGGGAGTGTATTCTAGAGATGACTTCAAAGAGCCGACTTAAAAGAATCGTTGAGGAAGATAGGTGTTGAAGGAGAAACTTCAAGCAATAGTTTGTTTAGTAGAAGGAAGAAAAAGATTTAGTAATGTACATATAATTGACTACTTAACATTTGTATATACGGTGAAAAGAAATAGTATAAAAGCTCTTTTAGGATTTATTTCAGCTAGACCCATATTATGCTCTAATATGGTATCAGACTTAATTTTGTACATGATCAACTCTTCCTACTAATTTTTAGTTTGGAGAATAACTTTAATGGTGTCATGCATTATATAAGTAGGATTCTCATTACATAAATAGGGTTCTCAGAATTTGTTTAACCTTACGATAAATTTATGCTTGAATATGACCTTGGGCCTGATATCATACTATATCAGGCCCCACTGATGGACTGATATTATATTTGTATCGATGCTTGTTTGTTTTTTGAATTACTGAAACACTTGATTATGAATTTGAAAGTTTGCCAAATTTAATTATAATTTATTTTTTAGAAAAAATAATATTGTTGATGAAATTCTCTCAGAGATATGAAATACGCTCGATGATAATATTGTCATGCGAAATAGAGCAGAAATATCCAATAATAATATTCCATTATCTTCAAATACAAGTAGTTATGTCTTCAAGGAGTATAAGTTGATGTCCTATAAATTTTTTTTCATTTTGACATTCAAAAAATGTTTGTAATGTGGAATATTCTACTATGCTTATGATATAAATAGTTATGTTTTCAAGGAGTGTAAGTTGATGTCCTATAAGAATTCTTTCACTCTAACAGCTTTCAGGAGTACTTGGGCAGCTTTCAAGAATACATCCACATTTGCTTTTAGTGAAGTTAAAGTAGCATATCCTTTGGGTTTTCAAGCGCTTATGTCAAAGTTTTGTGGAACTGATGTTGAACAAGTTACTTTAGCATAAGTTATTTCTTGTTAACGGTGTCCTCCAAATTTGAGTAGTGTACTGAAAAAGAATTTGGGACCAACTCTTCTCTTACTGGAGTAAAAGCTTGGTTAAGAGAATAGAAACCTTTGTAAGAAGAGTTGGGTCAGTTGTCAGTTGTTGTCTTAACCTCTTCTCATTCATGATATACCCCTACTTGTGTTTTTGAAAATACTACAAAGTAAGAAAATTTCTTACCTTCAAGTTTTTAAGCTATAGTCAAGAAATAGTTAGTTAAAACATTGATTATAACTATTTTGTAATTAGTTGTCCCTGGAACAGTTAGAATGTTCTAAATGTTGTCAAATAAATATTATTGGATATGATCCATGTATATTTTGGGTTCAAAATGAAAATGTTCTTCATATCAGGTAAACTGTTGAAGTTCTTGTTGTTCGAACTTCATAGTGTTTATAGAAAAAGTTCACACTTTATCCTCATTCTTTGATAAGTAAATTTTTTAACGTAGAAGTCTAGATAAAGTGCTCATAAGGGAATTATTGATTCCTTTAATATGTTCTCATTAGATTTTTAACCCTTTATTTATGATAGTGTCTCTGAATTTAATCCATTGTTTAGTACTGAAACTTTTTCTCGGACTTTTTATTTGTCGACCATATTTTATAATGATTTCACAATATGATCTAATAGTTATTTTATTTTTATTACAAATAAAAAATATAAAAACATCTTAGCAATATATTGTATTCTAAGATATCATAATCTAGCAAAATTAAATATCCTTTTCTTTATAAATTTACATAGTGCTTTTGATGTTTTGTGATCATATTTTATGATTTTTCGGAATAAAACTTCTCTCCATCTTATTTCACATCCGTCTGTTTCAAATACTAAATAATTAGTATTAAGTAGGAGTGTTAATAGTAAAATAGTTCTTACTATAGATTTAATTTGTCTTACTAAATCTATTTCTTATTAATTAAAATATTTTGTTTCAGTTCCGTTTTATTATATAAAGGTCTACTAATTTTTCTAATATTTTTTAAATAACTTTTAAGGTGCGTTTGATTCAGGGTGATCAGTGATAACCTTGATTATCTGTCCAAGGTTATCGTTGATAACCTTGTTTGGTTTAGATTATCATCAATTCCCAAGTAATGCAGTATTACCGCCACATCAGCAAAACGTCATCAAATGGGGCATACAACCCGGAATTGGATAACCAAGGAAAACGGAGGTTTTTCTTGGTTCCGGGGTTAAGGAACTTTTCTTTCCCAAATTATCCCTTAATATTTACATTTTAAGATAAAAATATCCCTAATAATTAACTAAATTATAACTCGTTGCCGACTCACCGACCGACGACCGCAGCCCCTCCGCCGGCCGGCGACCGCCGCCAGCCGACTACCGGAGACCGGCCGGCGACCGCCGCCGGCCAGCGACCGGCGACCAGCCGGCGACCGGCGACCGCCGCCGGTCACCGGTCGCCCGGCAATCGGCGACCGGCCGGCGACCGTTACCGGCCGACAACCGCCTGCCAGCGAACGATCGGTGGCGGTCGGGCGATAAATAATTTTTTAAAAAAATTTAGTATTTTAATTAAAATTTTATTAAATTAAATAAATTATAATTAGGATAAACTAAATAAATTTAATACAAAATATTATCTTACTTTTTAATTTTTAGTATAAATAAACATATATTATCATAATCCTTAATTTTAAATTAATAGGCAATATGATAAAATATTACATTAGATTATATACTATTACCTCCAAACAAACAAAATTTTCTTTGATCATCTAAATTTAACCAAACAACATTAGGTTATGTTTCATTCCCTATAACCTTGGTTATGTGATTACCAGGTAATCACATAACTAAGGTCATGTATGATAACTTGAATCAAACGCACCCTTAGAATAATTAGGAAGTCTCAAAAATGATTTAAGAGTTTTAATATCTTTTATTTTATCTAGGAAAGTAAATATTTTTGTTATGATATGTGATTGTAAAGAAATTGTTTCTTGTATTGTTTCTACTTCAAGAAAAAAAATGATTAATGAGGTTTTTTCAATCTCGGACGATCGATCCGGCCCCACGAAAGTTTCCCATCGGCCGTCAGGGTAAATCAGGAAGCGCTCGTGGTAAGCGGTCTAGAAACCCAGCGTCCCAGGGTTCACACCCCATTTGGAAGAAAAATTCCTACAAATACGTCGTAGCTGGGGATTGAATCGTAAATGCCTGAGATAGCGACTAATCACCCTACCGCTGCACCATAACCTCGGGGCATGTTTCTACTCCAAGAAATTCTGTCTGGTGGTTAATTTCATTTTCTTACGTTAAACTATTAAACTATGTTTTTCAAATAAATTGAAAAATCATATGTAAGTAGGTATAATGCCCTTTTTTAGTCTTAGAGAATAACAAGATGTCATCAATATAAACACAAGTAAACATAGAAATTGTTCTAAATATGTCATCTTTTTTCTTTGAAAGACTTGTGCTATTTGAAGTCCAAAGGGAATTACTAACCCTTCAAAATGTCTTTTTGGATAAGAAAAAGTTGTTCATTCTATTAAGTCTAGATACATTTTTACTTATTAGAATCCATATTTCATGTCAAATTTTGAATACCATTTTAAATTTTATATTTTATAAAATAGTTGATCTTTATTTGGTATTTTATGCCCCATCTTATTGATAGTTGTTATTGAGACACTTATAATTAAACATCATTCTAGACTGTCCCTCTTTTTGTTCCGCTTCTTTGTTGACTATAAAAGTTGAGTATCTAGAAGAGATCTTTGTATTGCTTCTAATGTTAAGAGTTGTTTAATATGGATGACACATTCCTCAACTTACCAATTAGTGTATTTAGTCTTGTGCTTTAATTGTGAAGTCCGGGTTGATGATTGTCAGTTTACAATAGACCTTATCTAGTTTTATTTCGTGGAGTTTTCTCCTATAATTTTTAAATTTTCTAGTCTAGAAATTAAAGAGTCAAAATCTACTTATGTATTGATTAAACTCAATAAATATCTTGAGCTAAATAAATATTTAGGAATTTCTAAATCACCGTTTTCTATTTTGTAGCCATTTGGGTTCTCTAAATCCATAGCTGTGCTTTCACAATCTACTAGTTTTCCTGACAATCACAAGAATCCTTATCTAGATTACAACATGATGATGTATGTGTTGATGATGAAGGATGGTATATATGTTAAAATACGAACTGAATACTGCGGACTTATTCGCGTTCCGACCAAAAGCGCCTCTAATTGCATTGGAGGCGCTTTCCAATCCTTTTTTTTTGGCCTTTTAAGTGACTCAGGCGCTTTGGATTTAATCCTAGGCGCCTTTGGTCCTTGGATTAGTATGTCAAGTTTTTTTTTATTTTTTATTTATTTTTTAGGATATATTTAGAATTTAAGATTTTAAAATTTAGGGGTTGGATTATAACAAATTTAAGTCAATAAAATTTTTTCTCTTGAGTTCAGTATCCTTCTTGGATTATAGTATTCAAAATAAAAAAATAGATATTCATGAAATATATTATATGTATTTAGCGTTAAAATATTAGGATTTATGAGTTGTGTTATAGTGGATTTAAGTTAATAAGATTTTTCCCTAGGATTCTATCCTCCTTTTGAGATTATAGTATTAAAACGAAAAAAATTTAGATGTTTGCGGGTATATTATAAGTATTTAGAGTTAAAGATTAAAAATAATAATTTTTTTTAAAAAAATTATCCTCACATTGTACTTAAAAATTGAAAAAAAAAAATTAGAAGACGCCTCCAATTGCAGGATTAGAAGGCGTCTCCAATGCATGGAGGTGCTTTCGATTGAGACGTGGACGAGTTCATGTGTTTTGGTCCATATTAATAGATCTCTATATATATGGTAATGTTACTCAAAAGATTTTATCGTGCAAATTCTATGCAACCCTAAAATATTTTTTTTGTTTGAATTTTTTTGACTTAATATTATAATCTAATCCCTAATCCTAAAAAAAAACCTTATTGGTATATCCGAATTTTTTTTTAAAAAAAAACAAGGCAGATATGGACGTCCTCTCTCTCTCTATATATATATATGCATTTTCAATTTTTATTTTATTTTTTTAAACTCTTAAATATGCTAATAATATTTTACCGAGTTTAGAAGTTCGATTATACTATTAAGTAAAAATACTTAATATTTTCGCTGAGTGTATATGATAAAATTGTTAGGATATCATTGCTATAAAAGTTAGATGTTACTTTGTCCGTACAATTTATGTACACTGAAAAATTATTATTAAACCATAGTTATCGAATTATTGAATTATTGTGTGAATCTTACTATTCACATACTCATGACTTATAAAATTTTCACGGGATAGACATATAATTAGTATATGAGTATTATAATTATAAAATTTGATAAAATTAATATATCCATCCTCGTCACACATTAATCATAACATCCGGATTAATAATCCTCATGATTTACTTCATTCGTATTGATTCTGGGATGAATTAATGAAGACGAATGAATCGTCTTTTGTCATCATGACTCATGGGACTTTAATGATTTATATTTTTGAAATGTTGTACTATCACTTTTAGATGTTAACTACATTAATCAAATCATGTTGATTGAGGTTTGGTGAATGAATCTAGTGACAAAAACATGATGCATTCATCGCACGTGATTTTTCATGTTCGTTATCAGACATTCGAAAAGAAGATAAATAACGATAATCTAGCGATATCTTTTTAAATGGGAGTGATTTTATTTCTTAAAAATTTGTTATCTCGAGAATTCAATCCTTCTCTTTTTGGTAATCTACTATCCGAACATAAATTCAACTATATTCATGGAGGCTTTGATGAATGAATACATTGGAGCAAAAACATCATAAAATTCCTCCCAAACATTACAAGTGAAACAAATCACGCAAATTATACATATAGAAAGTATACTTTTACAAATCAAATATAGAAATAATTATTTTGTGTGTCTAATTTATAAATCAAACTAAGAATATTTATCCATCTGTTCTTTATATTTATATTCTACAGATCAAACATCCCATCGGTCTCTTAACTTAATCATTGCACCTATTTTCAATCAAAAAAATTAATATCTGTATTTACTTACCTTAACAGTATCGTACAACTAATGACAATTAGATCCACAAAAAAATTACTGAAAAATTTTAAAAAGGGTTAGGTGTCACATAAATCCTCATTCATACTTTTTTCCCCACAACACAATTGAGAACTATGAGAAACAGATAGGTCTCAAGATTTAGATTTTAAAGATAGACCTGCAACTTTGGCTATGAGAAATAGTTTCTTGGCAAGCTATTTCATTACAAAGCTTGCCGCCCCTGCCGAAGGAGACAAAGCTACACCAACAATAACAAAACCATTTGTGGCAAATTCTTAAGAGTGTGTTTGATTCAAATTATCATGCATAAAATTAATTATGTAATTACTACATAATCACATAACAAAAATTATAAGGAATAAAAAATAACTTAACATTGTTTGATTCAATCTTTGAAATACTCGTTTTGTTAAACTCTGGAATCATACAAAACCTCACACTTCCAAGATAATCACATTCCGGATTATATTCCCATTTGCTGACGTAGCGAGCATGTTCTATTGTCTGGAATCGCTCATTACTTGAACTCAACAAGATTAAATAATATAACCTTAGAAAGATAATCAAGACTATCAACAATAACCCTGAAACATGCCCTTAGAGTTCAGTCAGAATCCATCAACTTGAAGATCAATATAATTTCAGCATACTATGCTTTATATGGTCTAAACAAAATCAAGCAAAGAAATCAGTTAATATTTGTCGCATAGATATATTTTTGTTTCAAGTAAAAGATATTGAGGATATGAGCCTTTAATAAGTCTCGAATTGTCCGTCTTTCCATGCCCACCAAACCAAAAACTTAGCTTGCAAACTTCTTAAAGATCAGTTCCTGCCTTACAAGCTATAGATAAGCATATTTTTCTTCTCTTTTAATCAATGCATCCATTTATTGTGAATTGTGATGGAACATATACCAATCACATTCAAACTCAGAATAAGTTAGATGTTCCTATACTCTGAAAAAGCCCAACAAATTTAGAGGCTATATATCAAGTAGAACATAGAAGATTAGCAACATGACAATCTGAAAAAGAGAGATTAAATTTAAAAGAGGTTTTGTTCTTAAAAATTGGATCCCACATATTGTAATCTTAAAAGTAAATGAATTAAGAAATCTACCTAATGCACCATTAGTTATCAAAACTTACTAACACTCGACTTCTCAAAATTATATTTAATGATAGCTAAAACTGAGATATAAAGTTTAGTATCGAAAGTTAAAGTTCACTTGAGCATCATTTGCTTGTCTTAGCAATACTAGAAGAATATTGATAGCCCAATATGTCGCCAAGAATCACTTTTATAAATTGAAACTATTGTGCCTAAAATGACAAATTGCGTTTGTAACTGAGAGAATTTTATCGCCCATAGAATATATATCAAATGAACACCTCGTGTGTAACTGAGAAGAACCTCCAACATAGAACGATGATAAATATAAACATATCAAGGAAAAGGACAAGGACAATTCCTCATAAGTTTATTTGATAAAGAAACTCTACATTTAACATAAATAAATCTCGCCAAGTTGATACTCACATTATTCTTACCACTCAAGAAATCAACACTTTTCAATTTGAGACATAAACAAGCAATTTGGCTCTCCAGTAAGCATATACATACATTAAATATAAATAAATATTTTTATCAGATTATTGATATTATTTAATAAAATACTGTAAATTTTTAAAACTTAGATTACTTGCTAAAATTCAGATTTGTAGTTTTGCAATGCACTAGTAGTTTTATAATTAAGCTTAGATTTAATTATTTTTTTGATTTAGTAGTTTAGTCATAACCAAAAGGCGTTTCTACGTTAGGTTTACTCACCTCCCCTTCCCTATATAAGTATGCGATTTGCACGATGAACACACAAAAGTTAGAAAATCACCTTTACCGTTCGGTTGCTTCAAGATTCGTGCACTGTGATCCGGATGACAAGCCCGCAACCCTATTTCCGATCCTTCTTCCTGCTCCTCTGCCTCCTCCGGCACGCCTCCTCGGACCTCGTCGGCGACGCTTGCGGCCAAATCGCAGCTGGGGACCCGAACGTGGACTACGCCTTCTGCGTGGCGTCCCTTCGCCCGTCGGCCGGCGCGACGGCGCGGGACCTCCGCGGCCTCGCGGCTGCATCGGCCCGGCTGGCGGCGGCCAACGCGACGCGCGCCGACGCAGCGGCGGACGCGGCGATGCGGGTGCGGGCGGAGAAGATGGATCGCTACGAGCGGTCGTGCCTCGAGAGCTGCCGGGAGCTCTTCGCGAGCGCGGCGGAGGATCTCGCGGAGGCGGCGGGGATGGTGGAGGGCGGGCGGTTTGCGGATGCCGGCGTGCGGCTGAGCGCAGCAGTGGACGCGCCGGTGACGTGCGAGGAAGGGTTCCGGGAGGGCGGGATCGCGTCGCCGCTCGTGGCGGAGGACGGCGATCTGTTCCGGCTCGCGGTCATCGCCCTCGCCCTCAATGCTCGCCTCAAATAAGGACAGAGTAATTTATGCTTGAATATATAATATATAGTAAGTTTTGGTTACAATATCGACTTGGATCTCTTTGGTAAAATCTGATGGTTATTTTGATGATCTCAAATTCTAGAGGGGTAAATTGCAACAATATTCCAACTTTGTACCAAAGTTAGGAAAAATGAATAAAGTTTAAATGATCAAATTGAAAATTTAAAAGTAGGAGTAAACTATGTTTGCTCCATCCATTAAAAGAGAATTAAAAATCAGAAAATTCAAACAATTCTAGAATATAGTGAAATTATCGAGAATAAAAATAATATTTCCCGTATGAAAAAATTATTGAGAGTAAGGATTATTTAGAATTATATAAAGGGTGAAAAATAAGAATTATGAAATATATATGGGCAATGTGCAAATATCATAATTAATGTGCAAAACTATATTTAAATTGAGACCTTAATACTATCTCTAAACAATCAATTTAAATTAAATTTCAATCAGGTCAAACTCATAAAAAATAATTAAATCAAGCTTGGATAGTTATTTTAAGGTTTAGTTTATTTTAAATCTGGTTTATCTTAATTTATTATTTTATCAAATAAGTTCGAATAATGTAAATTTTGATTTAGTTTTACAGCCCTATTCAGCCGAAGGCTCTTCAAATGCAAATTACGAAATGATTAGTATTAAATTGTACTAATTCCAAATTAGTTATGAGTTAGGTTAGGGAGCATAAATTTATAATGTGAAATTCAATATGGATGACGTAATACTTTTCATGTATACATCCGATTGTCATTTGGACTTCGACAGCAGACTTCGATCATCATTCCGAATCAAACTATAATGTAAAATAAATTCAACGAAGATTGTTACAATTGAAATATTATATCATTCATGTTGAATTTCATATTATAAATTTACGTTGCATATCATTTGTATTAGTAGTGTCGGCCAAGGATGGGAATGCATATTAATAAACTAATAGTAGTACGTTGTTATATTTGCACGCTGGAAAGTTACTTCTGTCGTGAAACGAAAACATTCGGGAATTTACTGTGTGCACGGAAATTTGTATTTATGAAAAAGGTACATTATGGTTTGCTATTTGGGGTTTTTTTAATCAAAGGACACACTTAAAAATACATAATTATCAAAAATTATCTTTAGGTTTATTTTATATCAAAGGGCATACTAGAATATATCTTATTCATCTAATACTCCTCCCATGAATAACTCTCTTTCGCAATTACATTGTCAATGCATACGAATCAATTTTTTATAGTTTTAATTTTAAAATAATAGATTATTGTTCGGATGCAAGTACTTGTTAGGACCGGTAGGAGAGCTAGAGGGGGGTAATTAGCTCCGATCTTTGCTCGTTGTAGATTTGTTGCGCCAGAAGACTTGAGCAATTGCTAACACCTCGATTTTACTTGGTATCCACCTCCTTGAGGTGACTAATCCAAAGGTACACTCTCCTCACTCTCTCATACACTATGAAAGATCTCCTTCTTGAGGTAGAGAAACCTCTTACAAGCTTTCAAGAAGATACAACAAGAATCCAAGCAAATACAAAAGAAATCTTATAAGATTTACACAACATAGCTCTATTTGCTTTTCTTGCTATCTTCAAGCTTGGAATCGCCTCTTGATCCTTGGAAATACACCAACACTAAGTTCTAAGACCTCACTTGAAATGGCGATGAAGGAGGAGGAAGCTGCGCTAACGATCCCGATTTAAACCTGCGTGAAAACCCTATATACCCGACGCCTAGGGTTCCCTAATTGATTGCACAATCAATTATCACGTCAGACTTAGCCGTTCAACGACTATTTTTTGAAACTTAATTGATTAGCCAATCGATTAAGATCGAATCGATTCAGCACCTTTCTGTGCTCTCACGCAATACTGCGGTAATCGATCGCCCAATCGATTACTAGACCTCTTAATCGATTGATTAATCGATTAAGAGAAGGCTGAATCGATTGCCCAATCGATCCAGCCACATTCTGTTCTCGTAACTTACTTCTCCTAATCGAGTACCCAATCGATTCACACCTTCCTTAATCGATCACCCAATCGATCAAGAAGACTTCTGTTCGCGATAAACCAAACCTAAATCGATTACCCAATCGATTGAGTCCAACCATAACTTGTGTGCACAAGTCTAAGGTTCCCTTGCCTAACCTTGGTCAACCGTGCCCTGTTAGGACTTCTCCACCAAGTGTCCAATCAACCCTTTGACCAACATGGATTTCTCCTGTCTAGCTTCCAACTAGGACTTAACCTGATTCACAACCAGGTTTGCCTAACCCTCGAGTTAGGTCTAGTCTCTCAGTAGACTTCTACCTTGTCAGCGTACGATCTCCCTGATCCACCTGGACTTCAACTAGTCTCACTAGGTGTGCCTAGTCCCACTAGGTCTTTTCCCATGCCAGCGTGCGATCTTCCCGATCTACCTGGACTTCACCTAGTCTCACTAGGTGTGCCTAGTCCCACTAGGTGTGCCTAGTCCCACTAGGTCTTTTCCCTCTCCAGTCAACCTTGACCCACTTGACTCACACAATATTCAAACATCATTATCAAACATTGAAACATCTAACCTTAAGCTTACCAAGCTTAGTAGACATAAGTTCACCCGAGCCTAGTCAAACTAAGTCAACCCTGACCTAACCAAGATTGCACCAACAATCGTCCCCTTTTTGTTGTTTGACAATATATTTGAGAAGACTAATCCCTATTAACCTTTCAATCTTCTCCCCCTTTAACACACATCAAAATCTCTCCCCGATAGTCTATATGGTCAAAAGTATGCCTAATGAAAGTCTCATACCTTCCATTTGAACTCATGCTCAATCGTGAGCATTCATCATAATGAAGATTCACAAGCTTCATTCTTCCACTTATCCCAAAAATAAAAATTCAAACACATACTTTTAAGGAAGATCTCCCCCTCAAAACATGCTCTAACCCTCTATCATTGCACCAACAATGATTTTTGAGTTCCTAAAACTTTAGGAAATCTCAACTCGAGGTTATGAGATTTTGATATTCAAAACTTGAATCAAAATCTCTCTCTAACCCTATAAGTTTCACCAAACAAACTCCCTTTTTGATTTCACAATGAAATTTACACAAATATACTTATAAAAGTATTTCAAGGGGCTAGGGATTATTAGGTTACTCAAAATTGGGTTAACTGACTGAAAATAGACAGTTTCAGTCGTGCCAATCGATTGGTATTGGGTCCCAATCGATTAAGTTATGTCTTAATCAATCAGCTGATCGATTATGGATCGATTATGCGAGTTTCTGTGTCCGCAGAAAAGGTTTAACAATCGATTGATGCTGTCCTAATCGATCACCTGATCAATTGAGAGTTTCTGATTTCTGAAAACAATTTCAGTCCGAATTTCAGAAACTCCTAAATAATTCTACAAAATTTAAAAATTCTTGAAATTTTGTGTGGACATTATTTATGACATATACTATCAAGGAAAAATAATTTTATACGAAAATACCTCCCTTTTTCAAAGATTGACAAAAAATGGAAACCATCGAAATATTTCAATGTTTCACTCTATTTTGTATCCAATTCATCAATGATGAGATATATCAAAAGATAGTCTTCACCAAGGTTTTCCAAGATAGTTTTGAAATAGATTTCAAAAATAATGTCCAACCATGTTCCTTGGGCTAAATGCACATGACTTGTACATTAGCTTTCCCAATGATTGGAGTTCATTTATGTTCATGTTTTGATGAACCTAAAACTCAATAGGATGCACATTAATCAACACCTTGAGTTTCATTCATTACCCTAACATCTCACTTGTTTCTAATGTATCTCAAAATACACGCAAGTAAACTTATAGTCTTGGTGAGATGTGAAAGTCATGTTCTCCCTAAACTAAGGGTTCATGCATTTTTACTTAGACATTAAAAACTTTGATCATCCACCTAGAATGTCAATTAATGTCAATGTTCTTAATTTCAATAAAAATTAAATTAATGCATGATAATGACTATGCGTAACTAATTTCACAAACCTCTAGAAAATCTGAAATTTCGTGGAGAGATATGTGGAGCCTATGTCTACTTGGGAAAAAATATGTTTTCTTACAAAACTACTCTGAATCCTAAGATTGGCATGATATTCAAACCTACCTAAATTGTGTCATTGAAACTTATCCAAAAGTTCTAGTTTTGACCTCTCCTTGATGTATCTTCCCATTCTTAATCATAATGCATTCCTAGTACTGAATTATATGACGTTCACACATTAAACACCAATTTCTACTAAATATAATCCCATTTTTATCTTTTTCTCCATAAATCTCCTTTTATGTGTCAATTTTCTAAGATTAAGACTTACCTTAGTCTTCCAACCCTTTGGCACACTCCATAGTTCATCTAATCTCCTAGGAGAAATCCTCCTGAGATCCATTGAACATAGATCTCATTTTGACCTCTAGAGCTCTCCCTTGAGCTCCTAGCCCTAGTTACCTCCCTAGATAACTCATTCACAAATGCAAGATCACACCGGTGTTCCTCCGGTGCTTTTTGACCTTCAACTATCACTCTTTTGACTTTATATACATTTTTCTTGGTCAATTCTTTCTTTTCCCCTTTAAATGGCTTTTCCTTGCCATTTTTGGTCTTTCCTCCCTCATAATCATAGGGCATCCTTGAATATGATTTTTTACTAACATTTGACCCCCTAAATTGGTATTCTAGTCCCGGCCTACCATGTCTAAGGTGTTAGTCATTTGACCTCATGTTTAATCCCTTGGACCCCCCTAATGAGTTTATCTAGGTTCTTTTCTAATTTATCAAGTTTTTCTCTTAAAACTTAATTTTTCTTCTCTAAATTCCTAACCTTAGTATTACTATGTCCATTTTGATCATTCTTAGATCTACCCATATTTCTAGGCATGTGTCTCCCTTTCTTAGGGTTGATGCCTTGATCCTTAAGTCTAGAAACCCAAGATTTATCATGAAACATAGATTCTTTGGTATTTTGGTACGCAATAGTATTTTTATTTCTATCATGATACTTAAAGTCAAACGTACGCATAGGCAAGCAATCATTAATATTTCTAGCATTTGTAAAAGCATTGGAAGTATAAGTAAAGTTAGGGATTACCTCCCGTACTCTTGTAGCTCCCCCTTGACATGTGCTCCTTTTCTTCTCAACTTTTTCCCATCTTCTTAAATGCTCCATCTTCTTGAGCTCTCATTTTCTTGGATATTGAGTGTGATAATGTCCTAGCTCCCCACAAGTATAGCACCTAATGTGCTTATTTTCTTTCTTTTCCCTACAACTCACATTAGATTTAAAAAGAATTGAGTTGGGTATAGGGTTTACCTCCCTTTTACCTAATGGACACTTGTCCTTGTAGTGTCCCTTCTTGTTGCAACCAAAGCATATGATATGATCCTTTGATTTTGCTTTGGTGGAGGTTGGAGCTTTTTCTTGTTCTGGTATGGATGAGAGTCTCTCCTCCCCCTCAATCCTTGAAGTTGATAGCTCTTCTTCTTCTCTTGATGAGGTAGATGATCTTTCACTTGATTGTTCTCATCACTTGATGAAGTTGACAACTCTTTTTCTTCTTGATCATCTTGGACCATTGAACTTATCTCTTTAGGCTTTTCCACTATTTGAGCTTGCGTAGGGTTCTCACGACATTCTCCAACTTGTTCCACAACTCATATGCATTTTTATACTCACCTACACCACTCAAAATACTATTAGGCAAAATATTAACTAACATACCAATTACCTTCTCATTTGCCTTGGATTGAGTTTGTTGCTCCTTAGTCTAATATCTAGGTCGGAGTCTTTTTCCATGCTTGTCTCTTGGAATCTCAAATGGTTCTTCTAGCACCACCATGCACTCCCAATCCATTCCAAGCCAAGTCTTCATTCTTGTCCTCCAATAGTCAAAGCCTTCATGATCATATGGAGGCGGAGTGTTGATATCATCCCCTAACTTGTCTTCCATCATTTTTTTTCTCTAGCTTGTGCTCTTTTGGTGGTTATTCCAACAAGAGCGGACCTTCGCTCTGACACCACTTGTCAGATCATGACAAGCAAGCTAGAGGGGGGGGTGAATAGCGTCTTTCGATTTTCTTCCTACAATCGTTAGTGCGCAAGCGGAATATTCAAAACAAAAACAAAAACAAACGAAAATGAACACACCTATTTACGTGGTTTGGAGATAAAACTCTTACTCCACGGATGCCCGTAAGGTGGGCGATCCCTAATCCGTTGGTGGATGATTCTCCGGAGCACCTCTGGCTAGATCTCGTAGCTCCTTGTGGGTGGAAAACCTCACCACAATCTTTGGATACTACCTGAGCACAATAGACTACTAACCAGCTCTATCCAAGCAGGTTTCGTCCAGAAAGAAAAGCCTGAAACGAGCTCATTTAAATAGATCTCGAGTCTGAAATGGCCGCTACCAGTCGACTGCCCCTAGGGTAGTCGACTGGTCCTACTCAGATTCGAACGTTACAAGTCCAACGTTCGAATCACTAGCCATCACTAGTCTACTGCCCCTGGGGCAGTCGACTGGTCCTTCCTAAGCCTATGGTTACCCTTCCCGAGTACATTTCTCTCCACACTCGAACCCTCCCGGCTTAATTCCCGAGTACAAACACTCACACTCGGATCCTTACAACCTGGTTGACTCTTCAATCAGCAGTCTTGATCTGTTGCCTTCACGCTCTCTTCATCTTCGGCTACCGTCCCTCAGATGCGCACGCAAGCCCTCGGCTTGCCTCCATGCCATCCTTCACGTATGCCTCGAAATCTGCGTCCCTCGGCTCATCGTCTCTACTTCAGCAGTCGCAATCTATTGCCTTCAAGCCCTCTTCGACATTGGCCCTCATCCGTCGGATACGCACACAAGCCCACGTCTTGCCTCCATGCTACCCTTCATGTACGCCTCGAAGTCCGCTTCCCTCAGCTCATCGTACTTGCTTTGTCCATGATCCCTCGGATGCGCATGCAAGCCCACGACTTATCTCTATGTCACCCTTCACCTGAAGACATCCAACCAAGTCTATGTGTACCTGCAAACCTGCACACTCACATACACATATTAGACCAATAATAAACTCTAACTTATCCATATTGACACACACATCAAAACTCATGATCCTCCAGATCATACTTGGGATGATTGCCCCAACAGGGATGGCGTGCGAGTCTCTGCGAGGCCTCTCACTACCCTCCGTGAGTCCCTTTTGAAGGTGCGTGTTCCAGGTACATAGGCTGTTTTCTTGTATGCTTTATAATTCCTTGGTGCAATGATAGGCGGTTGAAGACTACCTAACAGCCGGTCGTGACTTGTACGTCTAGCCTGAGATTGAGGCCTTAACCCGCCGGGCACTGAGAGCAAAGGCCACAGCTGACCACGAGCATAGAGCAGGACTTATGCAAGCGCAGAGCTCTCCGAGTGAAGGTGGAGCATCAGCTAGACACCCTGCTGGCCAGGGAGTCCTCCCTATAGAGTTCCAAGTACCGTGAACGTTTGGCGTCTGAGAGAGCTGTGGCCATCAGCAACGACCTGCTCCGGGTGATTCAAGAGCGGGATCAGCTTCAAGTGAAAGAGAAGAAGTTGTCGGGGGATATCCAACTTCTGGAGGCCTCGGGCGAGAGATTGAATGAACGTGTCAAAGACCAAGCACACCAGCTCGCCCAGAAGGAGTCCGACCTCATGATGGTGGCTGATCGCTTGTCTGACTTCGAGGAAGATCTAGCCCAGGCACGGTCGAAAGTATGGGTCGCCTTGGACAGGCTCAAGGAGGCTCTGG